>VOMN01059823.1:0-29288 GCA_014899125.1 Orchestia grillus | reverse complement strand
TTAGTTCGTAGATAGGCACCAGACTTTAACATTACCCAAAATCATTGGAGTCCCCGGTATGTAACTCGACAGAAAAAAACATATATTGCTCGTGGAAATTTTTGTTATTGCTTGAAAACAATTAGACATTAAAAACGGAAGTTATATATATTTTTAAATATGACATTTGTCACGTAATTCTTGCACTAAAAGAATGAGGCAGGCCTTATTTGATGCGTTTTAGTGCGGAGAAGACATCTATGTAACCAGAATTACTGAGGAACAGAAAGAAAAAATTATAATTTTTCCTATTTTTATGGAAGAAAATATTTTTTAGCTTTTTTTAGTATAACTTTGAGGTTTTTTCTAAGAAGTAAAATACTTTCTGAGCATCTTGCTCCCATATAAGTTCTACTTAGAATGAGGTATGTAACATTATTGTAGGGCAAAAAACTGTTGGAGCCTCTGGCTTTCAAATTCGCAAATTGTAACTTCACATGAGAGCTGAATAACACCTCCTAATGATGTCCTGCAGATTGAATAAAAAAATGCATAAAATACCACTCATATGGCACTAAGATGGTGCTGACAAGGTGTATGAGGCCCCGCGAAATTCCTGAATGTAGCGTCTTTATTTTTTGGCCTTGGGAAGTGGTTGAGAGCCTTGGTTGGATCGAGGGAGAAGTGACCCCCACTTTCAAAGGAAGACAAATCATCAAATATACTCTCCAGGTCGCTACAGTTGGTTGTATAAATAAGTTCCACAGTGCGTGGAATAGTAAAAATCGTGATATCAAACAGGAATATTCAAAGTATTGTGTTGGGAATGTAAAGTTTCTCAAAATAATAAAAAGGTGAAAAATAAATTTTAAATGAAATAAAAATCGGTTCCCATGCCTTTTAATGCCTTTAAATACACTCGCAAAAGTATAATATAAAATAATATAACAGAAAAACGAAGCTAACGGCCTAAATTGTCAAACTTCAACAGCGACTAGAAGTCCCACGACCCTGACTCCTCCTCCTTTCACCCCCTCACTCCTGTTCCAAAGGTCGGAATTGCATGAAACTGTGAAAATGATTCAGAACACATTATTGTATGATTTAGGCTCAAAAAACGCCAATTTGAAGAAACTTATTTTAAAGGGATACGATCCCCGTAAGAAAATTATTCATACAAAATTTCACTGCTCTTGAATCACATATTTCTCAAGAACGTGAAAATGGAGAACGTTCCAATAAAACTAATCATATTAAATATTAAATATTTCAGATACCAGCTCTATCATCATTTCGTGAATAGAAGTCGTGCTAGCAACATGAAAGTAACGCAAAATTATCAATAAAACCAAATAAAACCACTAACGAAGTGTGTTTTTGTCCAGCTACCTTGGAGATTTTTACTCTGCACGGGCAGGACTTGATCGACTCGCGATATCCACTGTAAGGCATGGTAGGTACGTACAAACAGTTAAATTGAGTTTCGATTTCGATTATTCCATAATGAAGATGCAATTCAGTATAGTTTATTATTATTTGTCACACCCTCTTATCGTCTTTTCATAAAGATTTCGGATGACTGTTGAGAGTTAAGTCAGTGGAGACGTTCATTTATGGCTTCCTATCATGCTATAAGGCGCAGACTGTTCGTTAATTTTCTGTGAAGTTTTCATTAATCACAATAACTGATGAGAAAAATCAGAAAAATTTGAAAAAGGCAGCTCAAATCTTCAACTTTTTAAAGCAACTCGTTAGTACGTCAGCAGTATTTAAGGTTTTTAGAGGCTCTGGCTTATTGGAGCCNAGCTGAGGAGCACGCCAGCCCGTCTAGTTAAAACCACAAATTCATGCCGTGAGGAACAAAATTGGAAGAAGCACTCAAAAAAGTACAAGAAAAAGGCCAAAAAGGGTCATTATAATCCACATGATTATTTAGATTATGTTGAACAATGATTTTGACTTATCTTTACAAAACGGTGAGTCAGAAGTTTATGTAGGATCCAAAACAAGCAAAAAAATTGGCTACTGGAATAATCTTTTTTTAAACATATATAACTACTAGCTACCTCTTATTTTACAAACTAGTGAAAAATTGTTCAACGTTGAAGCAGTACATGCCTGAGAATTACCGAGTCTGGGCTCATGAATCGGAAGGACTTTTGAAGAATGAAAATCATTCAGGATTAGAAAATCAACCTTCGTCATGGCGTACACAGGTGTAAGGTCATGTGGCTTAANAATTTCGCTGAAGACGCTGCAAAGATTAACAAGCATGTTTATTAGGCCACGTTAAAAAAACGGAGTTCCATGGCTAAGGGACGTATAGGGAATAGTAGTGAGGTATTTTAGCCAGATAGGGTAAAGTGTGGGAACTTATTTGGTCATTGCAATGTAATGTCATTACATTTAGCCGGCCATCACTTTGAACATTTTATTACAAAGTTCGGGTGATTATTTTGTTGAAAGACCCAGTCCATAGGAAGTTCAAATTTTTCAAGAGGAGCCATCAAATTTGTGTTCAAATAGCTGCAGTATTGATTTTGCCATCTAATACTGCTATATTTCCAGGACTCCCTGGTACAAAACATTCCGAAACCGCAATACTGGTCCTAGCAAATTTTATAGCTAATTTTGCTTTCGGTCTGAAAACACCTGTTTTTTCCATGCATGGAAGAAAATATTACTTCTTTTCTTCATTACGTCTAAATAGCTGGATTTTAATTTCATTTGCTCATAAAACTCTCTCCCAAGATGAATCTTGCCATTCCGTATGTTCACTCATGTTTTACAGTCGGGCATTTTTTCGCGGCCGCTTCAATTTCAATGGTGATTTCGAAGGTGAGTGCAACTTTAGATAAGGCCGATCTGTAACGAAACTGAAACCTCCCGTAACTCTTCCCGAGTAATCTTTAAGTTTTATTTTACCCGATGCATTAATTTTTTCTAAGGTCTGAGAAAAATCTTACGCGAAGCCCCAAGCCTTTTCTGATATTCAATAGTATTTTTCTATTTATGGGCTGTAAGAACTACTGTAACACATTCAATTCTTATATTATACGGGTATCGAGTAATCGAATCTGAATTTCAGTGAAATAAATCTCGTGAATCTATTTCAAATTTTTCGAAGTAATTCAAGTTTTGCGCCTTTTTATACTGCCCTCCACTATACTCTGTCAGTTTCCCAACAGGAAGTAATACATACTAACACATTACAATGATGTAAAGGAAGACCACGATGGCAACGTATGTAGCTATTACCACCATCCACTCAACAGAAACTTATTCAACCTCTGAAGCTAAAGAGAAATTGGAAAATTGCTACGTCTAGACGAGACCCTTAAGCAAGCGTTTACTGACATTGATAAACAAGAATCATAGATATTTTCCGGTCAACGCTTGACCAACTTCTTAATTCCGTTTAGAAAAACTATAGTGAAATTAATTAGGTTCCACCATCGTTTCTTAGCTTTCAATTGTAAAATCATTATGTAAATTGTACGTAAATGTTCCGTTTTTAACATAAATTAAATTTCTATCTACAATTATACTTTATTTACTAAATTTATTTTTCCTTCTACATCATCTTAAATGAGTAAAACTTGTGGCAATAAATTGTTTTAATATTGTGGGTATTATGAAGTTAGTCTTTATACATTTTGTGTACATAATTTCTCTAGAATACTACTGAATAGCTAAGGATTCTCCCGTCTAACTAACGTTCTTTATGCTTGAACAACATTTTTGTTCTTAAGATCGTGTAGCCTTATTTTAGTCTTTACGAACGTGTCTCCAGTGTCACAACCCACATTCGGTCCGCATGCCTCGTAAAAGCTAAGAGTTACCTCTATTAGTGAGTTCAATTCTTATTCAGGTTGTTAGGGAAAAAATACACAAAATTTCACACCTTCAAGTTATGCTTCTCTAGAAACTTGCGTAAAAATTTGATTTTTGAGATATTAGCTCTTTACAGTTTGGGTGGAAAAAATTTAAAAACAGAATTGCCCACAAATAATTTATTTATGCATTTACTTTACAGAAATAGTTCACAGTCTCCACCACCCACATCGATGCTCATATAATATCTTTGACTTAAAAACTGCCGGATGTTAGGAAAAAGGCCTGATATCATAAATATATCATAAATATCATAAATATCATAAATATCGCCAGAAGCAATTGCAATTCTTGCCACGAGATCTTCCTCTCATTCCACAGGTGTTGAAAAAACAAGGGTTTTGACATGTCCCCAAAAACCGATGTGCATCGATGTGGGTGGCGAAAATTTTGAGGAATTTGTGTAAAAAAAGATTTTTTGAGTAACCCATTCATGAAAAAAGATTCTTTCTTTCAATAAAATAGAAAAATTGGTTAGAAATGCATACTTCAGCAGTAACATGAAACTGTACCTCAAAATCTATTTTAATATTAACATTGTTTGTCAACAAAGACAAACAAGCATATAAAACAAAACAAAATGAGAGATTCGATTGCGAGCCTTCATCTCAATAACGAAATTTAGAATGACAAACATCAGAGACCACAAGATTTTCAGCCTACCATATATTTGAGGGTGCTCGGAAAGAGTTCAATGGCTCCTAAACTATTTAATATGGCCTACAAATCTAAGAATACGATTCAAAATAAGCTCTCTAGATTAAAAGACATAAGAAATTCACGCGATAATTTCGATATAATATATAAAACAGCTTCTAATGATTGCAATACGTTGGGTAAACTGATAGGAACTTGTAAACTCGGGTCAATGTGCCTGAGGTAATGTCCGGAAGAAGAGTGAGATGTCCCTGGTGCACCAGCGTTCTAAACGATAATGACATTCTTTTAATTTTTAAAATGTAAGCATTCTGCAAAAAGTCAAAATCAATATTAGAAGAGAATTTTAGAATCCTTTCATAGCATTCATAATGACAACAAAATTAACTGACATTCCCGCACAGCATCTCGACTGATAGAGTAAATCCACACCAAAGGTTTGGAAAAAATTAAAAGAAATTTGTCTCGCTGAAGTCCTAATATGAAACGAAAAAAAAAATCCCAGCTGCTCTGTATTCCAATTACTCCGTTTCCAACTAACTTTGTCTGTTATTTTATTTTTCATTGCCCGTTTATTTGAGAAGCTCTGCAGTGCCGGATGTGTTCATACTAGTTTATATAAAATAAAAAGTGTACTTCTAAGTGACATATCGGCGCGTACTCAACTTGCAGAGCACGTAACCACTAGCAGGTCACGTCACCATTGGTGTGTTCAGCGTCGAATTATGATATTATTAGAGTGTCGAACGCGCTGTTATGAACCATTGTGATCCAAGTTCCGTGCGCACTGAAACAGTAACAGTAACAGCCAATGCATATTTTTTCTTCTTCTTCTAAGTATTTCTTATTCGAATAATTTATTAATTTATGTATTTTTCCATCGTTTACTTTACATTAAAATTTCTTTTTGTTTCATTTAATTATTTAATTATGATGTGATATAACTTCTTATAAATTTACCCCAAACGAACATATATAATGTGTATGTGATATAATTATGCTATCATGTGTATTTGCGTTATGATCACTACGTGAAGCGTGCGATAAATGTCACAATGTTTCTTTATATTCAGCGTGGAACTGAAAAAACTGTAAGATGGTTATTTCATAGTCGAGCTCAGATATCCAGGGTGCGGGGACTATTTGAAGGTACTTTTAGAAAATTAAATAAACAAACAATATTTGGCATGAAATGTAGGTATCGAAATTAAATTTGAACAAATATCCTTGCCTAGAAGGCCACTATCAACCAGGCTATATCTGTGGCAACGCGAAGCTTCATAATAATTAGAATGATCCTCCTTTATGACCTAAAATATCTCAAGTTCCTGAAGTAACGCATTCTGTTGTCAAAACTTTAAGTAAAATAAACTGCCGTTTTCTCCGCAAAAATGTATGTTCCAGTCAAATGATGAATTTCTAGAGATGTTGCGCGGCAGAAGTCATATGATGTTAATAGCTTCATTGGATGTTGAATCGTTGTATACTAATGTTCCTGTTTACAGATACTATTGAAATCATTTTGGATTATGTCTATAATATTAAGGACTTTTCTCCCTCTTTATTTCCGAGTCACTTGTTAAAGCAACTTCTAGTAATTCGTACGACTATAGCTCCGTGTCGACATATTGACGGAAGTTTGTTCTGCCGAGTAGATAGCGCGGCAATGGGTTCCCCCTTAGAGCCTATGTTCGCTAACTTTTACATGCGTTGCATATTAACCTTGGTTTTGAACGGGATGCCACTGAAGCCGTTTCTGTATTGTCGGTATGGTGGTGATATTTTTCTTGGGGTAGATAGCATTGATCAGTTAGAGATGTTAAACAATTTGATAATGGAAAGTTTGGTATAGAAGTTTGCCAGGGAAATAAGTGTGCAAGGTAAACTACCATTTCTGGATGTGTATGTTGAGGCTTCAGGGGATTCATTGGAGAGATCCAGCTACACTAAGCCTTCCCATTCAGGGGAACTACTAATTATGATTGTGAAGCCCATCAGGCTAATGAGGAAGGTGTTATTCGTACCTTTCTCAATGGAGCTTATCAAGCGTGTAGCATCTTGGCTAACTTTCATTCTGAAATACGTAGAATGACGCGTTTATTAGTTTGCGAATTAACCACTAATTCCCAAATTTCTTGGAAGATAAAAATATTAATTAATTACTGAGACATATTTTGATAACGGTAATGCAACTGGCCATAATATCTGATAAGTTAAAATATTTCATGAAAATTAGATTAGTTCAAACTATCAGATAGATGAGAGTATTATAAAATATTACAGAAAATTTTGTTAAACCAATAGATAATAATATGCAAAATAAACCCAGTATAGAGAATGATAATAAAAAATCAGTAATTGAAAGAAGAGTTTCAATCACTTGTTAGAAACAATATGTCTTCGTCAGTAAACAGTGATCTAGACAGAGTCAATGCGAGTTACCAGTTCAAATGTAACAGAAGAGAATGTGTGTCTCTCTACGCAAGCTACATTGACATGACTAGAATGACTATTAAACAAAGATTAAGTGCTCAGGAATATCACTGTTCAATTGTTAATCATTTTCGTATTCGCCATAGCTCAAAACCCACTAGAGATGAGTAATATATGAATACCTCAATTTTGTATAAAGTTACTAAAATGAACGTATTCAAATTATAGAGGCCCTGCATAGCTATCAGTTCAAACATGCCAGTAAGAACACCGTTGACTTCTTGCTTTAAAATTATTGAACAAGGCAGTACCGTAAATTATTGGACCCATTATGGTGGTCCTCCATTTTGTTTGTGAATGTCGTGCCGCATGCATGTACCGCATTGTAATGTACGTTGCAGCCTGTGTGTCATTCATGTACCATTTTACGAATTGTCACGAATTTAACAATAGCACTTTTACATTTTGTTGAATGGGACTGAAATTTTGTCTGCCTTGTTTCAGCCTGATGATGTGACAACATCGAAAAGTAACGTTTTTATTCATTGAGTGTTTTAGCAAACATGGTTAGCAGCTTCCTTGGAGTTCCAACATACACTGAACTGGAACAATTTCGTAAGGTCGAGAGGTTGGAAAAGAAAATATCCTTGAAATTGAAGTTGTTAAGGAGGCTATGAGAAACATCTCGTTTCGAAAAATTTATGATAAAAGCAGTGCTTTCGGGCATTTACTTCACTCATTTTCAGGAGAAAATTCTGTAAAAGAAAATACACTATTGTAATATAGAATAGTTTAATACAATATTACTAAAACGTGCCACAAGAATAAGCTCTGTAATCAACTTGCTCAATTAAAATGCTAAATAAGTGTTAGGAGTGGTGCCGAGCTACCATGTTCATAGTGCAACGGATTGTGCAAAAGGATTGGAATACTAAAGTGTTCCTAAAACGGGGTAGGTGGACGATGCCTTTACTGTGAAGTTTGCTTTGAGTTCGGGATGGTTTATGGCGGGATCTCTAATATTACTTTCAGCTGGTGAAGCTAAAGGTTTGTATACAGCAGCATTCATAATATAATACCCCTGTTAATAATAGGCAAGTTGTGTGCTTTCGCTTCATTTTGGCAAAAAAGGTATTTGTTATACTCCAGCCAATATTTGAAGTACCTGCCTTCAGACTGGACGTATTGTATTCTATGAAAGTGCTTAGATCAAACTTTGAACAACTTCTACGAGTACTTCTTCCATAAATGAGCGTACTTACCCCGTACGTGTACCTAAAAGTGCTTACTTGGCACAAACGATATGAGTTCTAATATGAGACGGTTCCTGCATAGCATCTTTTATGCCGTGGTGCGTATTGTGAAGTGCTAAGCCTCGTTAAGTTCATTTCGATTTCTAACGAAGTCATCGTCCCAAATAGATTGCTCATCAACAAATTGTGGAGATTCTTCATATGCCAGGTACGAATATGAACCACTTCTGTGGAAACCTTATGCCGATGTGTTTTCTGGTCACCAGTCTTAGGACGCTCTCCTCCCGTAGACCAAGAACGGATCAGGCAAGTTGAGAAGCCTCTGGAACATTAATTTTAGGTTAATGTTGGCCTTGTATCCCACAATCACTTTCCTTTAATTGCAGGGAGCTACTGAGCTATTTCAGTAAACTTCAAAATTCGACTAGTATTTCTTCTCTTCATATTTATTCCACGAGAGATGATTAGAATAATTGAAGAACTTATGACAAACAGTCGACCCTACCTCCTAAACGAAAAAGATATAAACCTTAAAATTTAACACTAGACAATTTTTGCCATATGTGTGGTGTTGAATAACTAATTTTATAAGTACGTCGTAGAAATCCTAATCAGGTTTCTTGGACTTCCGATTTTAGCTTTTGTATAAGTAATCCTGTTCTTTAGACATATATGCAACATTCATAGTTTTACGTCCCTGGGGGAGGCATAGGATAGGCATTTGAGTTAATTTAGTTAGGTTCGTTTATCTTGAGCTATGGGGACTGGCGACCCCTGTGATCGCTGTTCGGATACCTAATCTATCGATAAGCTTTTGGAAATTCTGTCTTTTGTGTTGTGTTTCATTTCTTTCAGTTTTACACCTTCGTAGCTTTGGCTCATTTGTTTCTTTCTCTTCATTCTTATCACGCTGTTGCTATGCCCTAAAGGACCCGTGCGGGAATACACCTCGTGTATAAATTTCTAGTTTTCTGTACTCTATACTTACTGGTCTTTTCTCTAACTCGCTTTAGATCACATCTAATGTAGATAGGTAGCTTTACACTAAGAAATATTCAGTTTTACGCATAGCTATCCATCATTATTCTGACGTCAGTCGTCTTGGGTTCCCGAGCATGCATATTTTGGAAATGATGTTGGAATAATGAAAACTGAAGCGAAATTACGGGCACAAAACACTTCAAGAGAATAACATTAATATTTCAGGAAGCTTATATTTGTTTCCTTAGTCCTTTATGTCCTGAATCTCGCAGAAAACTCGTCTTCTTGTGTGCTCGGCATTTGCCTATGGAAATGAATATTCTGTTAATAATTTCTCATCTGTGGGCATAAAATTAATTTCTGTTATTTTTATTAGATTGCTACAAAGTATTTGTCACCAAGTGTCAATTTGCCGTGACTGAGACGGTGTGGGCTTAGCTTTGAGCCTCTGACAACACCGCCATTTGATCATTCGTCGATGCGACTGAGACCTTACACAGATCACTTATATTAGTGATCTGTGAACCATGCCGTGGCAGGTACCACTACACTAGCACTCGGACCCCACTCTGTGACTCAGTTTGTCGAGGCTTCCCGCGCGATTGAGTGCCGCTCGACTTGGCTGCGAAAGCTGTTTGAATGAAAGGCAGACGATGGTTGCGCTGGCGGGCGGCAACGAGGTGGCAGATGTTAGACACTGCAAATATAGTGCCGTCTTTTGAGGGATTCTTACCGCTTGATTTTTTCTTTATTTCGGTCGAGTAAATGTTTTCTATTAAAGAACGTACTGCTAAAAGAGTCTCTTACGAAGATTGCCTGTGCTGAGCATTAGCGTGCAATACATTGCACGCTAATGCTCTGCATTAACATATTGTGAGCTTGTTCTATATGGATAAATTTGATGCCTTAAAACGTGCGCTATGTGATTTGGTGAAAAGATTGAATTTCTGGTGCTTTACTCTGATTCGTGGAGTGATGATAATCATCTCGAACCAAATATTTGTGAAACCTATTTATCATAGAAGAGATCAATTATGAATTAACTTCATTGCAAGTAAGAAATGTCCCTGCATACCCTACTTCTCATGCTAGCAGCACTGTCACTGCTGTAAGAAATTCTCGGGCGTAACCTAAATTGAAACTGCCAGAGACTGAACTGTGAAGGTTTCATGTGCAGCCTGAAATGAGCCTGAGCTCATTCATGTGCAGCCTGAGATAATTATTAACATTGAACTAATTTTGAATAAATTTAATCTAACATAATTCGAAAAGTTATTTTTAAATGAAACCATGTGCATCAATTGTGGCAGGGCAGATTATAGATTCTATACCTAACTTTAGTAGTATATGATGATGCTAAGAAACTATTGAACGATTCCTTTCCCGGGGAGATTGATCAGATGTGTTCAGTTACAGAAAAGCTTGCCAAGATCAAATTCATTGATATCCTGTAGGCATGGGTAGCCCAATTGTGAAGTTTAGTCGAGCAAATTAAATATCTTAATGTGAATGAGGACATAATGGCGGGTATTTCTTATGGCGCAGTTTGCCAGATTTTGTGATAACTAATTTTTCTTGAATTACTAAAAATTAAAACAAACCTCTGCCGATTTTCTCGGCCGTTTATTTCAGCTCCTTAACTAATAAGCGTGCTATTCCTCAGCTGTTAGGAAGGCAGAGGTTCGAAGCAGTCGCTCTAACTGGATACTATTGGTTCTATGACATAATGTAGGCCAAAACCTCTTCGGAACTTTAGACTGGTTGTGGGCATGCTTTGGTGAAGACGATGTTTGAAGGTCATATAACAATGAATTGCCTTAAGTATGAATTTTAATTTGCTACAAGGATTTACTCTATCGGGATTATTGAACCAGGAAGCTTAAAGATGTCGTATTAGATTTTCTGGCAATTCAAACAATCGAGATACCCTGCACACTCAAGTCTCGAGTTCACTCTATGATGAGAACTAGTGTGGTGGCGCGGCTGATGCGAACGAACGACAGCAGTTAATCGAAAATAGATCTCATGCGGTCGAATTTAGCGTAATGCCTGCTGCCATACTTACCAATCTCTTGATTCTTACGAGCACAGCCTCGTCCTTAAGAAAGTCTTCTGATAAATTAAGATATATGTATTACCCCGCCTCTCAATTATTTGCTATATCGCCATCTGCAGCCAAGAAATTGAAGGTTGAATTTATTCAGAGTAGAATGTCTTTTAAAATTGCTGAATTCAATGAGTGCAACAAGCTCAAAACCAACGTTGTTAATTTAACAATAAACTTGAGAAAACGTTAAGGCGTATTTCCGTTTTGCACCTGTTATAAAAACTAAGAAAATCGCTTGCGGTTTGGATGCGGTGGCTAAAAAATTTAAAGTCCTGATCATTCCTATGGCAGATGAAAATCTTAGATCTGAAGGTCGGGCTGCACCGACATCTTGTGGGTGAGTTCGTGAGTTGCATGAATTACGTGTTAATTTCTGTTGTTTTGGCAAGCCTAACCAACTTTCTCAGGTGTATTATTGTTCAGCTGGTGCACTGCTGGCTGGTGAACAAGTACTTCTTTTTATGGAACGGATCGTTGTCAAATTTGGTACACTTGTGAAATTCGATGAGAGTTTGCTCCTGCAAACTTTTTTAAATTCCTCGAAAATAAAATCATAAAATGCATTTACTGTTCAATATTCAAAATTCACGTAGCTCTAGAACGATGGGATGGGTCTCATTTTATGCATTTCGATGCAGGAAGAATGAGTTCACAAATTTTTGATGAAAAGAGATATAGTTTGTTAGCAGCTTATAAACACAACACAATTTCAGATACTTGTTTTGATTTTTGGTTGTTACTGTTAATGTTTTAAAATGAAAGAAAAATGGTTCACCAGTTTTAGTTTACTTTAGAATTCTGCGTCGGATGAGGTATGTTTCATTTATATAGAGTGGAGGATTTAGGAGCTAAAACTTTTCAAAGTCAGAAAATTCTGTTTTAGAGGAGAAGCGAGTTGATTGAAGAAGTTTCATTTTTATGAAGTTCTATACCAATTACCTGCAAAAGATGGATTTTGTGCATTATACAATCAATTTAGAATGATGCACACAAGTGCTGCGGCTGCTGCGCTGCACATGAGGGAGAGGCGGATGGTGGGCAGCCGGAGTCAGAAGCGGGATCGTGAGCTGAGTTGGTCTGAGGCGAGCGTAAGCTCCCTCCTCATTCGCGCGTTCAAGTACAGTGCGACGGTCTCGGCGCATTGTAAGAACTCTTCTGAATAAGTTTTATAACAAAATAGAGTATCGTTCACGGGAAAATATTATCACATCAAAAATTGTTTCTTTCTCTGCCCATATCGTAGCAATTTTTGCAGACACAGTTCTCAAATTTTGATACATCATAAGTACGTATCAAAGAACGTGTTCCAGGAAATTTTCCTACTTCAAAATTTTGGAGTATGTGTGCATACTACTGCATGAGGATTTTGTGATAGCTGAAATGAATAATCAGAATAAAAATATTTCAAGTACATGTCATCGAAAGTAATTCGAAAGGAAGATGACCGACGCTTGATTTTACTAGGTTTGTAGAACGATAACTTTCTATATCCTTGGTGAAATAATTTGTTTTTCGCTAAAATATCGCTTTTTCACTTTTAAGAAAATTGACTAGAATCCTATCAAGTTCCCCCTCATGTGAGTATAGGATAGGCCACAGGCAATAAGGTTAGGTTAGGTTTTTCGATCCCACGCTATGGTAGTGGCGTCCTCGGGAGGATAATGTTAAGTTACCTCAGCTCTAGCTAGGCCTTCCGGACTTCTTCCTTTCGTGCCCGATTTTCTTTTGCTTTTGTTGCCTTCTTTGCTGATTATCTTTTTTTCCTCCCTTTTCTAAACTTGTTATTTCTATGCACTAGGAATCTTGTGTTGGGACACACCTGTGCATAGATTCCTCGTTTTCTAAAGTCCGGAAGGGTCCCTTCTTTTCGTTCTCTTGAGATCACATTCTACAGATGTGGCTACGGAGCTTTAAGATGTGGCTTTAAACTAACTAGCAGTTATAAAAATAATCCTATGAAGTAGGAGTGGCATGATGCTATGCATGATTAAATTTCAGGAAGCTGAGGGGATAACTGAGGAGATGCACGATTTTTCCGAGCTTTAACACTCTCGTCAGTATTATTTCATTGCTCGTAATGCATTTTTTAGGGACGATGCTCGTGCTATTCAAAGTCTTGTTTTGTACCCATCAAATTTTTACGAACAGAAAGGAGAGCCGTCTCATGATCAGGTGTCTTTGCCAAGACCTGAATTTTAAACATAAAAATGATCATGGCAGTAACTTTACAGAAATTTCGTACATTTTTGATAACCTTCAGCTTGCAAAAAGTATTTCACCAACCAAGGCTTTGGTACTTTTGTTTTTTTATTCATGTACTATTTTTCTTAGGTATAAATGTTGGTGTTAAAAATTGAACTTTGAATGCGTACAGATTTTCCCGGTTTTCTTCTGGGGCCACATTTTCCCTGGCATTATTAATTATTGTTCCGTTCATTATTCTAATGCTTCCAAATATAAATTCGCATGACCGAAATGGGTAAAATGACCCATAATTTATCTTTCATGGAAAAAATTGTAAATGGCACTGATAAAAATAGTAAATTGACGCCGGCTTTCGAAACAGTTCTTTCCACGCTGTCTGAACGTAGGCTAAAAATAATTTTTTAGTAACTCTATTCCCTAACCCTTGAATGGAAACACTAGCTCTTAGGTTACGTGAAGGAGATACTCTTGGTCTAACTTCGTAGGAAAAACAATAGAAAATTAAGCTATACGCAGTGCGAGTTACTCGAGGTTACCGTTTCAAAGTTAAATCGAGATCTGTTGAAAATGATTTGAACGAGTACCGAAGCTTTTCGGTCTGGCTTGGAACGGTGTGATTTTTTAACTATCAAGACACCAAATTAAATCCTCATTCGAATACTACCGACAAATTTTATTTACGATCCTTTACGATTTAGCTTGCTTCCTTTGAATACAGACAAAATTTTATGCGCGATTTACAGATTTCTGAAATTGATATGGGTAAGCAATTAAATTATTCATTGGTAGAGGAATGGATGCTCATCGTAAGACAATTCATGTACGAGTTTCTCTTTGTAGCGATGAATCTGTTCACGATCTTTTTAGCTTCTACGGACTCCAGTGAAGATATTTATGGTCGTGTGATCTATATTCACGAGTTCAGCTCAGAACAAATTTCATTCGCTCTTGCTCGCAATAAGATCGTCGAAGAGAAAAAACTTGCCCTATACCTGCATTGAAACTTTCACCTCTCAGATTTGGTGATGAATGTCTTTTGAACGCTTTCGTTAATTCAATGAATTCAGTGTGCCTTGGCCTGATAGAAATTTTAAAATAAGTTTTAGACTCTAATATTGCCTTAAAATGGCTCATCCTTTACAGCGATTCTTGAAGAATGAGTACAAGGGTATAGTAATAAACAACTGTCTTGGTGCTATTGTGCAACTAAATTAAAAGGAAATAAAGCACCATGTGCTTGGAGAAGTTAATATTGCTAACGTGGTAACTCGCTGAGTATGGAAGCAAATCTTGGCACGCTTCAATTGCTCCGCAGGGCTATATTGTGGATGACATTTTCACGGACCCAATCCGGGATCAAGTCCCGAGTGTTACTGTGGAGACTATGGGCGATTTCTAATTCCAGAAAACAAGTTTGTCTTTCAATAAATATTGAAAAACCGTTCGTAGGTTTCGGGAACTTGTATATCTACGGAAGATATACAATAAGGGCTTGAAAGTTGAACTTTCCACAATTGATTTTTATTTGATTCAATTTCAGCAGAGATCTTACGAAAGTATTTATCAATGCTTGAAGTTAAAACAGTTTGCCAGTGAAGGACGACCTGTTGTTTCTCAATTTTCGTATAATCTGATCGAGTTGCCAGTAAATTTTAAGCTACGAACGCACCATTGGCTGTCAGTAATCCTACTTCGCCATCAAAGATTGGTTCATTACATTTTCTTATAGCTCGGAATGTGCACGCACGGCTGAAGCCCGTAGGTGTTAACCGAATTCAACTGTATTACAGAAAGAATTTTGGATTCTCTGTGCTTTCAGCGTAGTAGGAAAAGTGAGACATATATAGGGGTGGCGTTCGCAGGAGGGGCAGCGGGGACTGGAACCTACGTTTTACCTTACGTTTTACCTTACGTTTTACCTTACGTTTTACCTTGCGTTTTACCTTGCGTTTTACCTTGCGTTTTACCTTGCGTTTTACCTTGCGTTTTACCTTGCGTTTTACCTTGCGTTTTACCTTGCGTTTTACCTTACGTTTCCGCAGGAGACGGCAGTTAGATCTCATTAGTATAGTAAGCACACATTAACGAAAGTGTGCGAAGGAATCACAGCGAAATTGAAAAATGATGCCGTGAGCATCAAATACCGACTCCGAGCATACATTAGGGCAACAAACTAGACACATTTTCGGTGCTTGATGCGATTAGTGTTATTTTTAATGCAGTACAAAGAATTTGGAATAAATTGTGAAATGCTCCTACGAAACAACGAAGATTTGAGGCAGAATTACCGAATATGAAACGCGATTGTGGAAGTGCCGAGACACGAAGTACAGGTATAGGTTTTCTGTAATTTGCAATTTGGCTTTCCGTGTAATTACTTCGTTATTGAATGTGTTTAAACATATACGTGTTTCACTCCCCTCCTCTGCAAGTCAATGGATGCACTCATGTGTTGCGAGAGGCTTGAAGCGACCTCTCATCTCTAGGCGATCTAGTTTGTCGCATATGGTGTAATTTGTCATAATTCATTGATTAATTTTAGGTTTCATAAATTCTGTTGATTGTAAACTCAACATCATTGTCATTACTAGAAGTGTCAAGGCAATCATAATTCATCCATGTTGATGAGGCTTGAAAAGATTCATAATTATAAATTTTTAAATCCCATTAATGTTCACTTTTGTACGACGAACCAATATTTCACCACACCATCAGGACAATGATGCTAGGCTCACCAACAAAGTAATTTGGGTATGACTTAAAGCAGCAGTAGCAAAATTTATAGAGAAAACGCCAGATCCCTGATGAACCTCAGTCAATTGAAAGTTTTCTCACTCAAGACTCCACTTAAAGTTTACCAGGATTGATTAGAAACTCCCAGGAACTGCATAAGAGCTGAAATTGCAGAAAGAAGTGATGAACTGAATATTAAATAGATTAATTTGAAGTGTCCAGACTTTCTTTCACGGTATATTTGATTAAGTTGTACGTTTTATATGCCCAATAAAACAACAATTTTTGTTATTCAGTTGTTTTTTGACGTTTATTGTAGTATACATTACGTAGCTAAGATAGTTGTCTACAATAAATATTTTAAAATAGTGTTTTTTATCTAGATACATATTTCACTTAACTGTACGAGTATGTGTTGAGAACTAGAGCTCAACGTGGCTCCTACCCATCCATTATATGTGTGTGTATACATATATATATAAATTATTTATCATAAATTGATTGAATGACATTTAATAGAATGGGCATCTGATTCCATTATTTTTCACTGCTTTCTTGCTAATTCTGCTGCAGCTGTCATTACTCTCGTATGTTTCCGAATGTTAGGGGATGTTGGAAAACGATACGAGTGTAAGGGTCGTTATACTTTAATTGCGGATTTTTCTGCATTTATTTCGGTCTTAAAGGGTGAACGCTGAAGGTTATTTTTCTGTACATCGGTTGTTCTCAGTCCCAAGAAACTCTTGACTTCGGAGGCGTGGTGGGCGGTGCCGCCCCCCACGTACCGCCTCAGGCACGGCAGGACCAGCTCGGGAGCGATCTCCTCCAAGTTCTCACGACCTGAAAAATAAGGTGATCCACTAACCTTTTGCAGGTTTGCACTCTAATTAATTTCAAGGTGATGAGTAACAGATATTTTGTTAATTTGGTTTTTGTCCATAAATACTTAACATTACGCTCCGCATTTTTTGGATAGGTTGTAATTTGTTTCGTTCCCATTTCAAAAGAATTTTAGCATTTTACGAAAGTTCTCAAGTCAATTGGCGTAACATTAACTCTCCAGTGCTATTAAGTAGTGCGAAAAGGTAAAGGCTAAGATTTTAAAAGGAAATCAATAGATCAACATTTCGTTCTCATGCGGAGGCACACGATAGCTAATCGGGTGAGGCAGTTAGGCTCCCCTCATTTATAAATAAACCTTCGGATTTTCTATCTTATGAGTCCACTTAACTCCTTCTAATTTTCATCCCTTCTTCGCTTTCTTTCTTCACTTTTCTTCCCCTTCATTTCTAACATGCTATTTTTATGCCAAGGGAACCCGATGTGTGAACACACCTTGTGCATAGATTCGTCATTCTCTCAAGTCATACTAAACGGTCCCTTCTCTTCGCTCTGTTGTGATCCCACTTCATGCGAGGAAGGAGCTTCAAATCCATCAAAAAACCTAATCTGAATCTAGCCTGGTCTTCTAATTCCGTTCGTATTGAAGGCTTTAGAGTTTTGATTCACTAAATTTCTAAATTAACACAAACCTGTGACCAGGGATACTGTGATGCCCACGACGATGCAGGCCATGGCTCCGATGATGGGCAGGAAGGTGTACGAGATGTGGTACAGTCCCGCCATGGGGCCCTCTGAACTGAAACACAAAAAGTAGCAAATTCTGGTATTCCTTCTAAGTCTTCTAGTTATCCTTCGAGTTCTCTTTCTAGTTATCCTTCTAGTTCGTCTAGTTATCCTTCTAGTTCTTGTAGTTATCCATCTAGTTCTTGTAGTTATCCTTCTAGTTCTTCTAGTTATCCTTCTAGTTCTTGTAGTTATCCTTCTAGTTCTTCTAGTTATCCTTCTAGTTCTTCTAGNTCTAATTATCCTTCTTGTTCTTCTAGTTATCCTTCTTGTTCTTCTAGTTATTCTTCTTGTTCTTCTAGTTATTCTTCTTGTTCTTCTAGTTATCCTTCTTGTTCTTCAAGTCATCCTTTTAGTTCATCTAGTTGCCTTTAGCACCACAGTTGTGAGCGGTGTATGTACGTGTGTACGTTTTTCTGTGTAGTACTCTTTGAAGAAGACGAGTACTTTTAGAGTCCTGGTCTGGAAGCTCATGTACATAAGTATACGATGTTTGTAAATTCTAGTAACTGTCGAAAGGTTTGAATTAATTCATGTTCATGTAACAGCCATCATGTAGCAGTATCATTAATTTTTTGCATCTCACTCCTGTTAAAAGGAAATAATATTGACCTTTCCTCAATGTGAAACTTAATTCATCCGAATTTAAAATTGTTTCGTAATTATAAACTGCTGAACTTGAACGAGCCAGCTTTTGTGGATCATCATGCATAAAGTTACCGATTTTACCTCAATATATAATCATAATATTAGGAAAAAAATTTAAAATATAAAAACGAGTATTTCGGTCAAATTTTGGCTCTCTGAACTGAAAATTCAACATACATCCTAATCATCTGTCCTAAAAGAAATTATACCGGTGAAGTTAAGAAGCTGTTCAAATCGACTTGCTTATCGTACCAAACAAATAATGGAAATAGCTCGAGTTAACCATTAATATGCCCTGGTATTAATGTAAACATGGTAAACATTAATGTAAACATTAATGTATCTGATAGGTAAACATTGCACGGTAGTCACTGCAGCGGAAGAGATCAGATTTTCTTACTCAGAAATTCGCGGTTTTGCAATTATTCCTCGAAACTTCTCTTTTACAATGTAGTCCTGCATCGTTTATAAGTGAAATGGGGCATAAATCCGTTCTTTTTGGCCTTTTACTTGGTAAGCATACCAAAATCTGAACCTTTCCAGTCCCCTCGGGGATAAACATAGCAATGGACTCGCACCTCTCAAGGGGCATAGGATGAGGTAATAGGCATTAGGGTTAAGCTAGTTTATCTTCTGTTAGACTTTCGGGGCTTCTATTTTTCGAGCTCACTTTTCTTCTTTCCATTATCATAACTTCTTTATCTTTGTTTTCTCTTCCTATTCAACGTGCCATTTCTTAAAGCTGTGAATCTTCTGTGGGTACACACCTCGGGCATAGGCTTCCCGTTCTCCGAAGTTCATATTAAACGTATGAACTCGTTCCCCGAGATAGTCTTGAGTTACTAAGTTACTAGTGTTTCCCTTAATACTATTACTACTACTGCAAATAGACTCGTACCAGAAAAGGCGGCAAAAATATGATCGTTTTTTAAACCTGTGCGAACTATCACTTCATATTTACTACGTTCCGTTGCTACAGTTGTTCATTTTAGACTAGCCGACCGAATCAGAAGGGAAATTAACTCACCTACGTTCCTCAAATTCATTTTGAGGAGCACTGGTCGGGGGAGAACTGTAGGACTGCAGGGCGAGGACGGCAGACGTGCCATTATCGCCACCCTCGCCGCCCTCGCATTGGTCGGCGGCGAGCGGCAGCAGCTCTGGTCGGGGCGCGTGAAGCTGCATGCCGATACCCAGCCACGCCATGAAAATCTGCGATGGGTTGGAGAAATTTTAAATTTTACATTAGTGGAATTTCGATTTTCATGTGATAATTTTTGAACTGTTTCTTACCTGAAAGCCGCATCCTGTACAGATCTCATAATAAAAATTTGTCATGCTCAATGTGAATTTCAAGTAGCATTTGCGACACGTTTTGTGCATGTAAATGTGAATCTACTTCACTGAAATTGTGCTTCAGGAGAAGACATTGCTTAAACTCAGGAAGAGAAACTTGAGAGCAATATTTTTCATTCCAACAATGTTCTCGTTAGCTTAACTTCTACGACGGTGAAATGCGTATTCGTAAGGTAACAAATAATTTACATTTTTCCCTGCTGAACACATTCCGAAAATTTTTGGAGAATTGTGAGTCTGAAATAAGAAAGGGCCAGATCAAACACATTTAAAGGATACACATTTCGTATCACTTGAAATATATTTGTAATAAATATGCAAAATTGTACGCTGAATTTTGGGTCACTCGGTATTCAGACAAAAGATTGTTATTAAATACCGGTTCTCAAAAGTACATAAATTCGCACGTATGAAATGTGGAGTCACGACGTGGAAAGAACTCTGACACGCGTCCTGCGACGGTCAAACTGAGGTTGAAATAAAGAGATAAGATTTTAGTTCAACAGCCCGCGGTGAAAGAATTTGGCGATTCCTGATGAACGAAGCGTTACGTGTTTCGTGCAATATTCGTTTTCATCATTCGAGACATAATTACTGTTGCATCAGAGTACGTAAAATGAGTCGCATGGAGCCAGTAGAAGAAAACTGGGTTGAAGTGACCACCAGAAGTGAAGCAATTTTGGGACAATCGGAAAACTCAAAAAAGGATTCAACTGGGACCCAATTTTTCTTTTCATTGCATAAATCTTCCAAGATGTTCTTTCCTACAGTTTCGAACTGTAACACTTATTTCTGAGTCTAAAATTGCCTTTATGGTCTAATAATTCTAGTGAATTTACCAGCGCCGAGAGGGTACCGGCAATGGCACCCTTCTTGTTGCAGAAGGGCACGCAGATGCCCAGACAGAAGATGCCCATATTCGGTCCCGCCAGAATGCCCAGCAGCGTCGCATTAGCTTGTACCAAACCCCCCATTTTCGAAGCAGAAAAGGCCAGTCCAATCATCACCAGTCCGAGCCCGAATGCTGTGAGGCAGGAATACATGAGAGATTTCTGCATTGAGTGTGAGGACTTGTGTGCATTGAGTGTGAGGACTTGTGTGCATTGAGTGTGAGGACTTGTGTGCATTGAGTGTGNGGGAGGACTTGGGCGTGTGTGTGTCGAGTGGGAGGACTTGGGCGTGTGTGTGTGTCGAGTGGGAGAAGTTGGGCGGGGGTTCATTAAATGTGTAGATGATCTGTGGGTAAGGGGTACATAACAGAGCGGGGAATATTTAGCGCACAACATGAAATTCATGTATCGGTATCAACAATTTTAAAAAAATGACGTACTAAGATGCACAAAATCTCTGAACGATGAATACTCAATATCCTGCCGGCATGCTTCCGTGCGGAACGCGGGACCAGGAATGGCCCCAGTATGTCTGTTCTGGGCGACAGGTTGTTCCCAGTGGCAACCGCCTAAAGCTCACCAGTCCATTTAGGTTAGTAGCTCGTCAAATCCATCACAGCTGAGCATTCACTTTCTCTGACCTAATCCTCAAGCCGAGCAAACAATACATCCAGCAAAAAGTTGGTCCTCCATGGCTTAGATGCTTGTCAGGGCTGTGCTGGCTAAATTTTTTAGTCTGTTAGTCAAACTCTAGATCGTAGTCCAACTCCCCATAATTTAGCTCTAAAAAAGCAAGAGTCGTGCAACCTCCCGTGTTTACTCGACGTCAGCGACTCTTACTCATGAGTTTGGTGCAGATGGTGCGGGCGCGTTCCGAGGCTCTGCGGAAATACGCTAGTTCGGAGACGAAGTCCTTCCATAGCATCGTGGGCAGCGAATTTAGGAATGAAGAAATGGAGCTGAAAAGAGTGACAAAATAATTAGAACTGTGCTCAACAATTTAAATTGAAAAAAATAAATTCCCATTTAGCTCTGTTTTATTTACATGCATTTATTTCAATGCGAGTTATAGAAATTGAGCCTCCGTATCTCATATTGTTTTGCCTATTGACATTTATTTCTGAAATTTAAATTCTGTCAATATGAACCCCTCTGTTACGTGCCACTTTCTCCACGAAAAAGATAACGAAAAAATATGTATTGGACCTTGCCGTCTCCTACATTCCTTTGGCCTCCTACCTTCCTTTGACCGCACCACAACGTTCGCCCTCGTCTGTGCGCTGTCTTGCGGCGGCCTAACGTTAATTTCACTGCGTCGTCTATAGCAGTTAAGATTATTAGCGTGCGTTAATCCCCTGAGGTGGTTAGTTCCCTTAATTAACTTCGGTTTCGTCGATTTTAATCATACGAAGGGCTTTAGATAAGCCGGACTGATTCTTGATTCTTATTTTTTCAAACCACGAGCTTCCAATGTATCATTTACGGGTGCTAGTCTTTCATCGAGAAAAATTTTTTTAAATCAATACGAGACTCTGAAGGGCCCAGGTTTTGGGTTCTGCCATTGTTCAAGTCTATCTTTGCTGAGAATTTGTGTTCGCCGTTGTTGTTTTTCATCTTTCGTTGTGACAATGGATGGCTGGGAAAGTATCGAGAGTGAAAGCATAAGATGTTGAGCGCTGCGTGTGGATGCTCGACACTCGCCTCATGGTGCCGCAGAGCAGACATGCCACAAATAAACCAGGAATTCCTTTCAGGAATCCCAAGTAGTCCATGACGAAGTAAGGCAGAATCTGGTCCTTCCTGGAGATGAAGCCTCTCGTGATGGGGTCACAACCGGCGTACACGGCGAACAGCGACATTCCCCCCATGTACAGCAGGAACATGATCGATGCCACGCCCAACATGTTCAGGTACAATACCCTGCGTGAGACAGAATTGAATGAGAATATTTTTCTTGAATGTCGATGATATAATTCGTTTCTTCTCAAGCATGTTTTGATGTGCAAAACAGAAATCTCTGCCTCTGTAAACCAATGATGGGTATTAAATTTTCCAATATTATGGTATGGAAAATAGTCAAAACACTAGCTTCTGTTGGAGTACCCCTTCCTTGAGATATAAAAAAGTATTTTAGAATTATATCTTTTTTGGCGTTGCTAGTGAAATAATAGTTTCCTCTTCGTGACATATATGTCCGGGATGAAAGCTTTCAGCATTTACTAACGTCACTTGTAATTCCAAAACACTTCGTGCAAGCGATTGGAAAAAAGAAATTCATATTTACTAATGGTTTCTATGGGTTATGTCCTATAACTGAACTTTTTTAGTACGTCAATTTTTCTCCGTTACTGTTATCCACGGGAATCGTGATGCAGTGTTGACAGAACCTCTGATCAGGAATAACTACTAATTGTTGATTGATTTTCGTTGTGGTACCGTGAGTTTTACGTGACGGTCTTCTCACTAGCGTACGCATGTGGCAGTAGGTTTGGTAAAAGGAAATTTACACCAAGGGTTAAGCATTACCGTCTAGCCTGCTGCATTTCACCCACCACTAACTTTTTGTAATTATTTCAACGTATGTTATTAGCTTGAGCATCCCCAGCAATGACGCAGGTAAAGAATAACTCACACTTTGGCCATCTGCAAACTTTTGAGTGTAGCCAGCCTCTGCACTGTGGTCTGGTGGAAGGCGTACTGTGCTGTGATGGTGACGGTGTTTTTCATCAGCGTGTTGAACACCGTGTGCCGAACAAAGAGTCCTAGCCGTGCACTGGGAAATAAATGATGTCGTAAAAATATTTAAAAATGGATTAAAGCGGGAAAACTGAGTTTTCTTCTCAAACTGACGGACTTCTGACTTCTCAAATCACGAGGCAGAGTTCTCGTGAGGCCTCTCCTTGTATCTAAACCTTTCATTTCTGCGGGCCAGCCAGAGCACCACGTGGTGTCCGTGGAGGCCGACAACATAGCGTTTCGCATGTGGCTGACAGATTATGTTTTTGCGTACAATATTAGTTTTTCAAATCAGTTATTGAAGTATGATTTGTCCACAATTTTATTACGAACTGTGACGGACTGTGTCAACGTGGATATTTTATTATTTCTACGATTTATGGCATCTCTAAAAATGAAGTCATCTTTGTAACTTGGAAGCAAAATCGTTCCCGTTTCAAATAATTGTAGAGAATTAATGCGCTTCAAAGGCACAATTTTCTCGACGAAATGGCACCCTGCCCTCATCACACAAGATGGCTCAGGGTACCGCGAATAGCGAGCAACTTCCCACTCCCCTGCTCCCAAAAATGAGCAACTTACATTGTAGAAAGCTGTTTTGACTAGTTTTTATTTTTTGAGCCTCATTATCCTTTTACACTTTATTGTTGTTTAATTGTTCTTTCTTTCCATTCCACGTGGGTGAGGCTGCTATTAGTGCGTCCTATTTCAGTGACATTTTTTTGACGAAATGGCCATTGTCTTAATTTTTTGAACATTTTACTATAAAACTGTTTGTAATTCAACTTGCATCCACAGAATTTGTGGTTACTTGGATCAGCAATCGATGTTCATGAGATTTTATTCACATCTTACTCGAATGCATCGGCCCTGCCATGCTCAGACGCCGTTCTCCAGACCTGCGCAGGTCCACCTGCCACTATCGTCGCGGATACGATGGCTATTATCACTCCCAGGATGAGGAATATTGCCTGGAATGCGTCCGTCCACACCACCGCCTTCATGCCTCCCTTGGAAATACAAAAACAAAACTGTCAGCGCAAGCAAGCTCAGCAAAGTGATTCTGTGCCTCGAAAATTCTTACAAAGACTGTAACTCGCTCATTAGAATTTGACACAGCTCTGATGAGGTCCACACAAGGTAAGAGCCGTCCAGCAATCAAAAATTGCATTTCATCGCGAGACACTATCATCCGAATGATATTCTTTGTTTTCCAATGTCTTATCTCCTTCAACGTGAACAAATTCTTGATTTTCTTTAGGCAAGTAATGTTCTACACTACAAGATGCTGCACTTCAATCCATTTTTTAAAGATAAAATAAATAACCTGTAAATTGTTTCGATCAAAGTTCATGCAATTTTTTATAATCATGAAACGTATCGTAATGCGTCACGATAGGGTTTGCTTCTATGCTCCAAGATTTCTTTTCATCAGAAATTCGTGATGCAAATATTCTTCTTTTCTATTTTGTATAGTTACATATCACATCAAGATTAGCTCATTCGATACAAAATGATCTTGGAGAAACCTTTTCACTGAAAAGAATGAGAAATCATTTCAATACTGATATTCCTATGTTATGTAATTGATATTCCTCGATTCGTACCTCCCGCAAACTACATACAAGTATATGCTGTAAGACTCCCAGTACTTGTAAACTTTTCAACATCGCTTTTGTTTGACAGACAGAATAGGCCGGTTGAGGGGTGCCTTAATCTTGCTTGTATCTTCACCAAACAATTACAGGTACTCACAAATGACGAGTAAAGTGTCACGATCAAGCCAAGCATGGCGTAGAGGCAGACTCCGAGGTAGAGGAGGCTGCTCACTGACGTCATGAACATCACCAGTCGCTTCACCAACGTCGACCTGAACCGCCGCTCCAGGTACTGAAAGATGTTAGTATGTTTATCTGCTGAAGTTATAACGCTAGTAAACTATTATAATTGAGCATAAAATACGTATGTGTTCACTGATCCGAGCATGGAGTATTGAGTGGGCAGCGGGAAGAGATTGGAGCTCTTTGGTCTATTCAGGGACGGATTAGCCTAAATTGCTTCACACCGCTGACCTAGAAGGAAATGGTTAGGACTAACACGGTTTTGAGAGATTGTTTTTCCACGTTAATAGAATAGAAAACATTTATTAAGAATAGAAATGCACAGCTGAAAATGAAGAATTGTTAATATTTTCAATACGTAACACGATTCAAGGCAAAATCCAGTCGAGAATGCCAGACGCTGTAATTTGAAAGAAATGTCATTTTTAACTATGGCCTGAGGCAGGAGCTCACAGTCCTTGTCAGTAGTAGGGGGTTCCCGATGGACGACCCCAAGTCCTGAGAAGAGTTTAATATTCTTGAAATTCGAATTTGGTGTGCTAGCGCAAATATTTTTTTTAAATGTAGTCATTGGAAAGTAATAGGACTAGGGCTACTGAGTACGTGTTTTCTTTATGTCGATTGATTCATTTTACCCCTCGTTGTTTTGCCCTCTCTCCTAGCTTGAACTGAAAACTCACGTTCATAAGTCTTTTTTCGTCAGAGATAGTAACACACACGTTATGTACTAGCAAATAAAGTTATTCTCAAAGCGTGTCGGGCCCATTTTCAATGAAATGCATAGTTTTTTGTCAGCCCCCGCTCACCATACCTCGTTGATGCTGTCGAGCTTCAGAGGGAAGATCACAGGGATGAAGACGTTCGTTGCTATCGTGATCCCCAGCATGAAGCCGGCCACGTACCAGATCGACTGGATGCCATGGCCGTACACTTCCCCCGTGTACCCTGTGAGTCAAGAACAATCTTTGCATTGGAATTAGCTACGTGTTTACCTTGGGATTCTCTACGCTACATGTGTATTCACAAGAATTCAAATTGGTCTTTATGTATGTTACGAATTATTATTGTAGGTTATAAGCTTATCGTTTTGCAAAGTCGTATAGGAATATAAAGCAAAGTTCTATTCGAAAATAGGATTTTTTCCACTTATTAGGGGGCGTCAAATTAAATGGCCTACGGTGGGAAAATGAGATTCGTCATCAGTGAAAGCATATAAACGCTCTTATTCACTGCTAACTAGAGTAAAATTAGAACAACAGCCATTAACAAACGCTACTTAATTTTTCACTACATGTATGCGTTTCTCATTGTAAATTAATTTCTTACGCTGGGAATCAATATATACGGAGGTTAACGGTTTTTTATTACAAACGCTATTTGAAAGGAACTTTATATATAGTGTATCAAAACTTGACAAACTACGTGCAAAATAGACTGAGCTATGAGCGATCAAAGAGGTATCATTTTGATGGAGTTACCGTGTGCCCGTCCGTGTGTCAATTTCAGTAAAATAAATTACATTTTTTTAAATTTCTTTAAAAGTCTGAAATGTGGACGGTCACCCTTAGACAAGTTACTTTTCTTAAATTTACAGTTAGCCCCTAAGTCTTCCAAGGACTCAATTGAGTCATATCTTTGAGGGAACCCGATTTTAAGCGTCTATGAGAGACTTATACAGCATTTTAAGAGGATCCCACCTAGAATTGCTATGGAAGATATTAAGGTAGCAGTGAGCGACAGCGCGATTGGTACAGGGGACATGGACCTGCTGGCCAATAGGAACTCGTCCGTTGTTCTGTTGCCGCGGACGCAGTGGTAGAAGCCGATGCCCAGCGATGCCACCAGCATCACCAGGAAGACGCTGTAGTCCACCACGCCGAAATTCACTGTTTCGGAGTTAGCCATTTTTTCTTCTGTGAAGAGAGAAAAACAACCTACTTAATGCGACTTAAATCACCATGGTTCATACAAAATTTATGCGATGGATATGACTGAGCGATTTTTAGTTTGAATTTAGTACCCGTCAATCAAAAAAATTGATAAGAAGGTCATGAGGATCCCGTAAGATAATTGTAATTTATCGTTAGTGACTTGTCTCCTTATTTATCCCTTGAAACATATGTATTCTTGAGCTCTGGAGATTGTCTGGGGACTTAGCTGGCCATCTACGTGACATATTCTGAATGATGGTTGTGCCAATTAATGACGGTTCTAACCCGATACACCAAGCAGTTATGTTGAAAGATAGCCAAAGCAGCCTACCTCTCTTTATTTAGATATTTAGGAAATGATAAAACTTCGTTAACTAGCAGCTCAAAGTAACCACGCTGGTTTAGTTGGATGGATTTCTCAACGACGCCTTGTTCTGTGTCGTTGAAACAACCCCTAAACATGAGGCCTTCCTCCTTGTACTGCTCCTTAGACGTCGACTTCGTTGAAGACTGATGAAGTCTTCGATGAACACGACGGAAGATATTGCTATAGAGACATAACTGTGATTCGTCTGACCACATGTCACTTCTTCACTCCTTTTCAGTTCATTGTGCGGGCGCTTTGGCCTAGTTTAAACTTGTCTTGTGGGAGGTGTTAACATCAGTCGTTTACGTGCCACTCTGCTCCATGTTCATTTAATGCACGGAGTTGTCTACGAAAAGCTATTTAAGAAACAGCAGAAAAAGAGCTCCCATTGTTGTTTTGCATTAGTTCCATCCTCGATGCGAAGCGATTCCGGTCAACTATTCGAGACATATGGTGGTGAATTTTCTTCGACCACAATTTTCCCTTGAATTGCCGTATCTACCGGACTGTTTCCATTGTAATTATACCAGCATAACAGTGAGGTATGTAACACCATCAAATTTCACTTCCTTCACTGAGTTTTTCTTAGTTCAACCAACTGCAATAGCCATTTCTTGCTATTCTGAGATATTATGCTTTCTTCCCTCTGTAGTGGAGCAGCTACAAAACAAGTCTATACCTTGATTGCTCTGAAAGAAGACTGATGCCTGCTCAGTGCTTGAATGAAAGTTTCGAAAACCGATTGATGAACGGAGTAAATAACTGGAGCTTTAAAAACAATACATGACTAATTTCTTGTCTGGGGAGCTTACCTACGTTTCCAATGATGACTCAAATTGTTCATTTAATTTTTTTAATGTTTACAAAAACATTTTGGATTTTTCGGTCAGTGTGTCAGAGTAAGGTGGAAATTAGTGGAATACTAAATTTGTGATCATAAGCAATGGAAAAACTATTGTATTTGTCATCATTGGTGACGGTGCTTAGTATACGATTGCAAATTTCTGCTTTCGTAATATTTGGTACGACTCATTTTTAATTGAACAATTTTTACAGAATTCCTGAATAATTATTTACATTTTTATTATTTTCGTACTCAATATATGTTCTTATTTCCAATTCTTACAGAAATGATCGATTTCAAATTTTTCATCAATGTAAAAAATTCCAATACGAAATTTGTTAAGGTCTCGGGTCACGGTTTAAAAACCATTAAATTTACGTGAAGCTTAGTTCGTGGCGGTAGACGTCGAAAGTCTAATTTATTCGTCCCCTTTTTTCATAACTTTTTCGTTACTAAGTCCAAGCTTGGTTATTCTTACTTTCCGTGCGCCTAATATCCGGTTTACGATTTCCCCGCTATTGGATTGTAATTACTGATGCTTTCATCATATTCACTCTCGATAGATGGATACGTTTCGATTGATGACAAAGAGTTCTCATTCACTGTATTTATAAATAAAAAGAATTACATCCAACTACAATATTGGACATTTTATACAAATGTTTCTCTCGATTCTGGAATTTCGGCGTAAAACTTCAAAATGTTTCATGATGAGAGTTCTAGTTTCTTTTTTCATAGGATACCTTGGATACTTTGGATACTTTGGATACCTTGGATACCTTGGATACCTTGGATACCTTGGATACC
>VOMN01059809.1:0-12027 GCA_014899125.1 Orchestia grillus | reverse complement strand
AGCATTTGTGGACAGCTTCCATTGTGAGTTTGGCGAACTCTTCGTTGACAGAAACGTACGCCTAGAACGATACAACCATTAAGATTGCATTGTACGAATTCTAAATTTGAGTATAAAATAATGATTAGGGTTACAATAAGGCTGATTTACTCAGGCTTTATCAGTAGAATAATTTTTATTCAAGGAGCCAGAAAAATACACTTGCTCACCTCCCATTTGTCCTCTTCGAACACGGCTTTATCTGGCATGGAGTGGAAGAGAGGCCAGAAGCAGGCGTTGCAGCAACCGTTGTAGTAATCGTTGAACATCTTACGCGGCAGATTAACTGGGATTACCTGAAAAAAAGTGTATGACTATTTTGAAAACGATTTATTTCCCATAGACGTTCATTGTTCAAATATATTATCTTTCAAGCTTACGTTCATTTTTTCGTGTAAAAAATGAATTCGCTTCTATAAAATTGCTTAAATGACTGATTTGAATATTCTGGGTAGCTGATTGAAATGAAAACTGCACTATACTGGACCACACCAGCGGGTAGCATATCTCAACCCAGCCTTTCTGTTTCTCTCGGATTTGAAAAACTTCATGGAAAGCACCCGACAAAACATATTGATTTCTTTTAGTCTATTGGAAACAAAATGTCTCGAACTATAAATGCATCGCTTATCATTAGCTTTTTTCGAAATATCGATTGCTGCGACACATCAATTCTTTTTAGCTTTACAGCTTCATTGATCTACTCATTCTGTTGTTTCCCTAGGCCTACCAGGTGATTTCTTAAGTTCATATGACCCGCTTTTCTTAAAGTTTTCCAATATAGTATGAACATCACTCCTAGACTTTCCCACAGCCTTTGCAATATCACCAATCGAAAGTTTATCTTCATTATGCAACTTCACTATCAGTTTGCTAACTTCGGATGACGTCACTGATTTAGCAGCCATGTTGATTGTGCGAGAGCAATAGCTTGCGTTCTTCCCTATAGTAAAAGCAAGATTCGCCCTAAGACTTAAATAATTGTTTAAACTAATGGGATTTTATTTATTGTTCTGATTATTTTGATGACCTTTTTTACATGTATTATAGAATTAGTGCTATGAATTTTTCAAAATTGGTTGAACGAATATATTTGGTTTATATTGATGACATTATTTCCCTTGTTTAGCATATTCCATTATCATCTGCATCAAAAGTAGCATCATATTTCAACTTTTTGTTATCATCGTACGGATGTTTTTGCCAGTACAGTATAGCCTGTACTGTAAAAATGCAGTACAGGCGTACTGTACACTTTTAACCCTGTGCTCCACATATATGCAGCACGGGCTGTACTGCACACTTTTTGCCCTGAACAGTACATATGCAGTTAAGGCTGTTCTGTACACTTTCTGCCCTGTACTGCACATATGCAGTACAGGCTGTTCTGTACACTTTTTGCCCTGTACTGCACATATGCAGTACAGGCTGTACAGTACTGCACACTTTTTGCCCTGTACTGCACATATGCAGTACAGGCTGTACTGCACACTTTTTGCCCTGAACTGCACATATGTAGTTGAAGCTGTTCTGTACATTTTTTGTCCGGTGCTACACATATACAGTACGGGCTATATCAGACTATATCCTCGATCAAATCTCAGGCATTGATTATGTTCATTATAAAGCCAAATTGAGAATAATTTTCTGAATTATAAACCAGATTTAGCGACTGATCTCGAAGCATGAGAACTGCAAAATAGGATATTAATACAAAAGAAGTTACAATAAAAACAAGGAATTTAAAATTAAATCTTTTCTGTTTCCTTATTCTGAAATGTTTACGGATTCCACTGCCAAGCATGGCACCTCCATCTAACCTGCTCGCTCTTCAGTCCAGCGGTGGGACTCTTATCGTCGGGACTGGACTCAGGTATTGCTGAGATGCCGTCCTCCAGGTGCAGCCCCGACCACCCCACCCACAGGCCGCCCGTCTCCACCACCACGGGCGCCACCGCCGTCACCAGCCCACCAGCACTGAAATCATACGAGAGTTTACTCAAAATTCAATTAATTTCCAGGCAGCACTCATCCATTCCAACGCTTGTCTAAATCTTTAGCTGAGTGATATGAATTCGTTTTATCGTCGAGGTTAGTCTGCGAAAAATCCCTTTGAGAAATATTTTTTGGATAATCAATATTGTATCGACTGTACTAAAACGAGAGGGAAACCTTTACGTACTGAGAATTTCACGATTTTATACCACAGTCTTTGGAGTAAATGGCTTCTACGACGTAGCTGTTCTAAGAGGAGCTTATAAAAGATAACTCTTATCGCACGCGCATCTCAAGTGAAAGGGTTAATTGCAGTACCAAGACTCAGCTGGCAGGTGAGCAAAATTGGCATGGCTCAGAAACATCACAGGCCGCCCCCTCGTCCTCGAGTTGTGCTATCGCTTACGGCGCGATAAAACTGAGCACAAATGTACTTACCTAAGTGATACTATCTGGGGCAGCAAGATGTTGTATAATGCATGTTGTTTTCACATCCTTAATTCCTGCGAGTTTTGTATTTTTAACGAATGAACGCCTCATTTTTACATTATTCTCACTCAACGCTCAACCCGAATATACAGTAAACTTCATCTCTACCTTTACAGTGACTTTCTGACTTCAGTAATTCTAGTGTCATTAATGAATACGCTGTAGACCCCGTAGAGTCAAGTGGTAAGTAGACCAGGCTTCCAGTAGTGGGCTCCAAGGTGTATTGGTTAGTGTGATGGCCTCACTGCCTAAAGAACCAGGGTTCGAGCCTCGGCTCAGGTGAGGTTTTTCACGTGACCGCGGAGTACTTCCGTTGGAAAAGGAAGTTTAAACCACACATTCCTCACATCCCTCATCACACCAGTAGTTGTAAGGCAATGAAAACCCAACGATAAAACGCGTTGGAATATATAAAGGTTCTTCCGTCCTTCAGCGAGAGACCGTCAGCATGACAGTGGGTGTCACAGTCGCGTAGCACTGATACGCCTTCTGCAAACACAGAATGACGTCGAGCGAAAAGTAAACAGCACCAACTACACCGCAATGGATCTGTGTTTGAGATATTCGTTACCATGTTAGTGCAACGTTCTCTGCTTATGTTTTCTTGTTTCCCTTTAATTTGAAGACTGACACCGACGGTATTGCTTTTGAAATTTTTGAAGAGGAACTAATAGTTTTCATCACGTCAGCGACTGCAATACCTAGCAGTTTTATTCTCTCAGTTTACTTTTTCTCTCTCTACAGCACCATGTACTGCACCGGTTCGCAGGGGACACTCATTGTGCAAATGACGTGCCGCACGCTAGCATTAAATGGACCTTGAGCGGACGCCCAGCAATCCTACAAGCGCCAAACCCTGCAACAACCCTAGGCGTACGCGCTCAACCCGAAGTGTGCAATTTCAGGAATGCCATTTTGCAATGTCATTTTTCGTGATCTAACTTATGTCTTATTTCAAAACAATGTTGGTTTTAAGAATTTTCAAAGAATATAATTAATCAATCGCGAATGTTTTTTCGTGGGATTTTACTCTAATGATGTCTACAGGTAAGATGGATAATAAGTTTTTTCTTCATTAGGAACTGCCTGTGTAAAAAATACTATGATCACACTAGAATTTTTTACGCCGTGCTCGACAGAGTATAATGTGCCTTTGCGTACACTCAGCTAGAGAGTTCCATTCAGCACTCGTTGTACTAGCTTTTTCTTGGTATGCATTGATCCTCAATGCAATCGGCATTGATCTTCAATACCTCAAGTCTCCTTTTCATACGTCTAGTCGCGCTCTTAATAATTTAAATACAGAACACACATGTACACAATTCGATATAATGTCACACTAACTCCAAGTGGGACAGGGTCGCAGGAAAAGGCAGGGAAGCCAATGACCATTGCTGCGATGCAGGCGAGTGGCCTGAATGTTGTGGTAGCCGCCTGCCTGAGTGGCTCTCGTGCCAAATTTCAGCCCAGGTGGCATCTGTAGCGACCGTCCTGATTCATAGCTCGTTGTAGCAGCCCGGAATGTAGGACTTTGTCACCCGTGCGAGGCCAAGCCTTGTGGGCTGTGGGGCTAAACTGCACTTTTGTTTGCCCGATGAATTCCACTGACACGCAAAATATTTTTAATGCTCACGTGCATTCATGAAAGAATTTACTAATACTTTGTAGACTCGGGAAATTTATTCTTCGAAACTTTAAATCGTCCATGTAAATGAACCCTACAAGCTAACTGAGGATCCCTTTTAGCAGTTCGGCGATGCAGTTTGGTGTGTAACTTGTAGTGCAACGAGCTGGTGCAGCTAGGTAGCTCTATGCATTTTGCATGCAGCATTTGGGAATTAGAATTCATTTCACTCATGGCATCAGTTTCCATTAATAAGCTTGTGTAAGATGCCTAACAGTCACCGAATAAATGTTATAAAATTCTTCATCGGGCAAAAAGTTAGTCAAGTCTATGCATCTCCATGAAAGATCTTGATTTTCATTTCATCGTGATGAATACCTGTTGATTATGTTGAATGGAGCGAGTTGATGAGTCTGTTTCACGTAATTTTAATTTCATCAAAGTTGAAGAACACTTTTAGTAGTTCGCACTCACTTGTAATTCTGTGCTACTATATTTCCTATATATAAATGAAATAACATTCGAAATTTCCAGTCAGGCCTGCTTTCCTTTTCTTACGAGGATATACAGCGAAGAAGGCATAAGAGAACCACATCGAAGTCTCATGGCGGTGAATGATCTGACTAAGCCTTGTAGCTAGCAGGCGAACCTTGAACAAGCCAGGGAGCTTCTCCCACGTATGCTATTCAGAGGGCATCACGTCTACCATAGAGGTATGACTGCTTCAAGGCTATCGAGCAGGGGCAAGACGGAGCTCAATCAGCTTTTAATTGGTTTTAACAAAAGGGAAGAGAAGGTTTAATTGGTCTTTTAACAGAAGGAAATTAGCCATTTGGCGTACTAAGTACTTTTGAAATGCGGCAAAAAGTAAACTTAAAAGTAACACGGACTTGAATAGCTATATTTGAAAACCGATCTCACTTTACTATTATTCGAGGGCTTGCTACAAACATCATGCGCTTGAACAAGAGCTACAAAATTGCTTGCCTGTGCTTCCTGATGAGGTCCCCATTTTTTGGGTTCTTGGAGATGACGAAGGGCAGACGGTTCGCAACCACCACCAACGGCGACGTCGAGTGGATCACCATCTTTGCTGGTCGCTGGCCACAACCAAATTTATAGAAAGGTCCTAATATTTGGTATTTCTGCGGAAAAATTAGAATATTCAGCACAATTTGACTGAAGTAAGTTTCTGGTAGAAAAACTGTACTTAATTTGAATTGACCGACCGCTTATTATAAACACAAGAATGGAATTTAGAATGGAAAACTTATTCTCCTACTAACCAATAGCTAACATGAAAAACATTATCCATGCTGTCACTCGACGCAATTGGTGTTGGGAATAGTGATATTATTCTATATGTAGTTTTCTTAAACAAAAAAGGCTACGATTTTGTAGGTTCTGTCGGCTGGGACTCGAACCCCTTCTGTGTTTAGTTCAATTTCGCACGGGAACATCAGAGCTCACTGTCACGTCTGGGAAGTGATGCTACAGCTTTCACTTGAATTAACTCTCCATGGAGCTGAAGGCAAACGTGTACGTAACGTTCTCATTGCTGAAAATTCGTGTTCACAAAAATGATGCTTTATTGCTTATCAATTCTGTCAGTTATGTAACTTAATCTCGGAGAGATATCGTTTTAGAAGGAAGAAACACATCTTTCAACACAATTTGGTAGGTTGGATGCAGCAGCTAACCTATATATATATATATATATATATATGTCACCTATATAACCTATATTTATATATATATATATATATATATATTTATATATATCACTACGGATACTCGTTAAGCAACTGTGAAGCGTTAAGTACATTCCTAGAAGAAGAGACACATTAATTAAGGAAGCCATGGCTCCAGAGAGAGCCGTGGCCACTGCCCGCAACTGCACGCTGTAGTACTGTCGCCCCAACCTGTTGGTGGGGGCCTTTATAGCACTCCTGAAGGGCAAGTGGGGCCTCTGCAACGCACGGGGTCGGCTTGTCTGCCCAATACCGGCCTGTGTTTGCCCTGCTGGTGTGCCAATGCAGCGGTGGCGCCAAGCGCGCTTGCCTTGTCTCTGTAGTAGACACGTGTTCAATTTCAGATGCGAACTATAAAGGAACGTGCATGTGCAATGCTTTGACTTCCTCTTGAATTGTAAGAAGTCAAAAGACATAAAGGTCTTGAGGAAATACCTGTCGCCGTGCATTAGCCAGTTCTTCCTTTGACTGCGCAATATATGCAAATACGATATGGATTCCTAGTCTGAGTTGCCTGTTTATTATGGTCTTCACTCTGATACAACCATTTATTTCACATCATGCGACTTCAATTTAAAGAGCAAGAATGAGCAATAAAATCAGCAGTGATTTAACCTTGAATCGACTTCAGGGACGAAGAAAAATGCGTAAAATAAGTAGTGAACCAGAGGAACATGTGGGTGATACCGCCCCTTCTGACTACATGAGCTTTAATGCCACAAATCTCCATGACTGACAGCGTAGATCAAAACTTACGACCAGCTTCAGGGCCGCCGCAGCAACTGGTGGTATCTCAGTGCTTTCATCAAAAGAAAAAAAGAATTCAGTATTGAAGAGAAAGCTTTTTCCAAAGCTGTGGATCACAGTCGTACTAATACAGGTGTATTACACGCCGTTATCATAAAACATATTCATACAGGTAAACGTTGTTCAATTATTGATTTTGAGCCTCTGAACTAACACCTTAACCTTTGAGGCCCCAGGGCGAAGTAGGTTCTAACAGTGAAGCCTCTCAGGAGGAGTCTCTCTGCGCAGCTGAATCTCGAAGATCAGGCACGATCAATAAAAGGTGAGCGATGGCATACAAGTAGTCGAGGGTCAAATGACCAAGAAAACTAGCTCGATGATGTGAGCAGTTGGGGCAGCATTTCTTTGCTTTATTGCTCGACGGTGACGGTACTAAATTTCTTCACGGCAAAATAGAAGACAGTTGAAGCAAAATTGCATGTCCCCAAAAAAAATTCTACGCAATGGGAGTAGAGTCCGGTCGTTTCTAAAAAATGCATATTACCTGTTATCTTTCGTGACCCAATGTTTAAAATTGTTAACCCATTTATTCAACACAAATCATGAGTATTATTTATATCATTGCATCAGACCTCTGCTCTTCTTGATTAATATTCATTTCAAAATCACAGTCCCTGAATACGAATACAGAATTCTGAAACTTATTACATATTAAACCCCTAAAATAAATTAATTTCAATGGCCTCTTGCATTGGCCCTTTTTTCTTTAATGAAAGTTTACTGGTGTTATGACAAATACTCACCAACAAAAAAAATGTAGCAGTAGAATATGAGTCAACTGTTTCCTTACTGATAATATAGTACGGAAATTCAGCACTTGACATTTAGTAAACAATTAAGAATGGCATCAACACAGAAATAGAGTGCTGCTAATAAATGAGACCCACTCAAATAATGATCAATTCAAGGGCCGTGCCGATGCCTGGAAACACAGGTCACCCGTACGTGCAGCGCTGGATGGCTGTCAGAGGGTTACACTCAATAAGAAAATTGAGAAACGCGCTATAAATTTGCTCGTAAGAACCAATTACTTTCTTTTTTAGGCAAAACTGAAAATGCTTTCAGACCGCATATTATGGCGACAAAGACACGTGTAAAGATTTTTGTTTATAGGTTTAGAGTACCGCTCCTTCCTCAGATCGAAGAGGAAGGTTACGTCCATCTTTGCTTGGGAAATATCGTTTACTTTAAAAATGAATGTAATAAGACCCGTTTTTTGACAGGTCGCACGGCTAGTAATATAATAATGTCATAACTCTGCAGAAATTTACAATTATGTTACCATTTCCGCTCTCAGTCACATTACAAGGGATACTACTTGGAGGAAATGTACTTTAAAACTCGGAATTCGTGTTTTACTCGTGCATTGAAGTTTGAGGAAATTTTGTCAGATGTTCTACTCACTTACATGCGTAGTAAACAACATAGACGAGCGTTAAAAACAAGGTCTCAGGTTTGAGAGCTAATCCTCGAAGCTCATCAAAAAATTGTAGAACGGCATCATATCTTCATACCAGTACAACCAACAGCTGGTGGCATTGTGCAACTTGCCTCATAGTTTCAGTGTTTTAATCAGGCGTTTGAGAAATTCTTTTCCAGTCTACGAATAAGAAACATCATTAAATGCAGAACTATTCCTGGCTTAAGCTGATTGGATTGGAGAAAATTCTGGAAATTTAAAGTTGTTTGTTCATTTATTTTCATGCCCGAGCCTAACGCTTTCAATGACTTCCTGCTCTCCTGCTAGACTGAACTCAGCGGAAAAAAACGAGTCTCTTTTTCATCGGTAAGCAATTGTACGCCGATGCCGGTGCTGAATCCGTCGTTAAACTTTTGTATAATCTTTTTCACTCATGGAAAAAATTCCCTGCCGTGCAAAGGAACGTACAGTGCCTGTGTGAACTATGATACAAATCATAAAAGGAGTTTCAATCGGAACACAAATGACGATCCAGATCGTTCATTATACTCAGCCATTCCCTGTCCTACTCGATTTGGATCTTGCTATCAACGCTGAAATAAAATCCAGCATCCATCAGCGTTATAATATTTTTAGAATAATCGTACCTTGTTCTTCCGGGTGTCGAGAGTTGGCTGGAGAGCGACCCGAGCCGGTCACCGAGGGGCCCTGGTTGCCCTTCTGTCTGACAACATGAGTTTTGGGACTGGAAGTGAAAGGGGATCAATTCATCTTTTTAATAAACAGGCTCAAAATTAATTACTTTGGCAAACAGCGAAACATCAAGAAATATCCGAATTGAATGTCTTCATTTTTATTGACAGTGATTTAAAATTTTAATAAAAGACTTGGGGAAAATACTTTTCATTGTATGGTGAGGATCTGTCAAATCTAGAACTCAAATAAAAAAAATTTTGGAGTAATTATTTATTTAAATTTGTTGCAAAGAGCTTCACTCGTCCAATTGTCGTCTCCAAACAAGGAAAGGCCGTTGATAAGGGGCTGAGCAGCCTATCTTATCTCACATCAACGTAGTGTACATAGTAATTCTCCTCCTCAATGCTCAATAGATCAATGCAGCAGGTAAGATGCAAGAAATGCCTTCTTATGAGCACGGGAATAAAGAAAGAAGGAGCAGCAAGACCTAATTTCAACAACAACTGTAAAAACTTTCATTTTTCTAATCACGTGCAATTATTTGAGGTTTCGAACAGAGTTTCTTTGGTTCATGCAAAAAGGGAGCTCATTTTACTTGAAGTTTACCGAACTTTTAAGAAATTGGACTGAGGATATCATTCTACAGTCCGTACATAACCTAGTCTATATTTAAAATGTATTGCTGCCATCGGTTTTCCACTACAAACTCTTGCTTCACACAAAAGCCAAGATAATATCTATGAAGACAACAAAAACAAGGAAAAACTCATGAAAAAAATTGAAAATTCAAATTCAAAATTCTTGCACGACCTGGAAAAGCCTGAGCGTGTTCGTACGTAGGAAAGGTTGCCAAATCGTCGATGCTCTAATTTTATCCCGTTCACAAGTTGCAGTGCTTCTCCGTGGTGCCAAGTGCGGTATGGAACATCTCGTACTATCGAGGCCACCAAGTTGTGAGGTGTGACGTCACGGTGGGCAGGGCATTAGTCAGACGAGTCCATCGACGCTGTTGCGGGCCAGCGCTGCGCAATTAACTCTGCAACACGTGTCTTGGATTTCAGCCGTGTTTTCCTTAGACGCTGATGTCTTCGCTCACCAGGTGAACTTGTCACTTCGTGTTAGACTCATTTTTTATCATATTGTCAGCTGTTAGGTAAAAGATGAGCTCTGTCACAATTGGACCTAGAATAATGACACTAATTTTATGTTGATAAAAAGGGTAATTTTTACAATACTAAAATAATACAACCGCGATGTAGCATCGGTAAACTTCTGCAAAACGTTTAAAAATGACATAAACGCAACAAAGATGTTAGCTACCGTCCTCGACCTATGAATGTCGAACGCACGGCAAAGAAGGCACTTCAAGTGTACCCGCATTGATGAAAAAAGAAGCTTCCGAATTGAGCAGCCTTCATTCTTGCCACTTAAAGCTGCAAGTGGCGAGTCGTGTTCAGAGCTTTACTGGCCATGTCTTACCCCAGCCAGTTACTTTACTGGCCGTGTCTTCCCTCGGCCAGTTACTTTACTGATCATGTTTTCTCCCGGCCAGTTACTTTACTGACTATGTCTTCTCCCGGCCAGTTACTTTATTGACCATGTCTTCTCCCGGCCAGTTACTTTACTGACCATGTCTTCTCCCAGCCAGTTACTTTACTGACCATGTTTTCTCCCAGCCAGTTACTTTACTAACCATGTCTTCCCCCCGGTCAGTTACTTTACTGACCACATCTTCCCCCCGGTCAGGTACTCCTCATGAAAGTAACCCACAATGCATATGATACCCTGCATCGCAACAACTCCGCAGGCACATAAAAATAAACGCCGTACTTTCTCCAGTTGAAGCTGAAGATTCAAGTAGAGAGAGAGAGGACCCATGTATCGTGAGGCTGTCTATACCTCGCCGTGTCTGCGAACATCATTTCATAAAAACTCGAAGCTAAATTTGGCTTGTACGTTCCCACATTTTCTAAGGTAACCGTTATTCCCGTCCAAAAATTGTATACTTGTAGAAAATGTTTTCAGTTCGGTAGGTCCTTATGAGTGGACGCATGTCCTTATATTTATTTTATTGTATTCATATTTTCTATTGCACAGGGTCAGGCAAAATGATCTCACATGTTTGTAGGTTATATAAAAGGTAAATGAAGGAAAAAAACAAAAAATTGTTCTTATTTTTGAAAGCACATTTAATGCCATTTTGTTTCATTATGTTTTAAAAATGAAATCAGTCAAATGGGATCCATTATTTTCCACACACTGTCGAAGGCGTTCACGAAAGTTGCCTTTAAACTCGGTGGGTTATTTCCTGTGGAATGGCAGTAATTTCTTGACGAATTGCATCTTTAAGTTGTTCAATGGATCGAGGGCGATTAATGTATACCTGTAAACAAAATAGTATTGTAAGTACTTTTCAAAAATAAAAACACTTGTTTGTTTCTTTACTTCATTTGCGTTTTATTAAACCTACAAATGTGTCAGATCATTTTGTCTGACCCTGTATTTCATTTAATAGATTTTTTTGCATCAGAGAGAGTGATTATATTCTACAGCGTTACACATCTTAAGGCTTACGAGTCTCTACGCGTCTTCTTCCAATGATGTAGACTCATAATGATGCCCTCTCTCTCTCTGATGTCACACCGTAAAACTCGCCCGCTCTCAGCACTTCCCTCCGGCCAGAGAGATGGCAACAATTCCTCAAGGACCCTCGAAGATGCCGTCACAAGTTTACGTAGGCTGAATCTAGTGCAAATGCCGCCATGTTGTCTGTCAACTCTGGTGCCGCCGACAGGCGAGGAACTGGTCCGAGTTTTTCACCAAACCATCTAGAATTTCAGTTTGATCGCAAAAGTATTTTTATCGAGTGCTTTTTAAAATTTTTCAAAGGAGAACGAAAAAGTTGCACTGCAGAGTATTGGTGTATGTGCTTGTTACTCAAATTTCCTATTACGGAGAACTTCAATAATTCTTGCAGGAGAACAGGTCTTCACAACAATGCATATGGTTCATTTTTAAAGAATTCGTAATTTTTTATTATCCGGATGGGATCAATATCAGGTTGTCTCACACGAAATGTCGCATTTGAAAATGAAAGAAAATAACTGACATAAAGTGTTCATTTCGATAAAAATATTATCCTTCTTTCTCTATGACATTCGTTTAACGTTTTTCTCAAGCATATATTCCATTTTCAAAGAACTTGT
>VOMN01059808.1:0-10821 GCA_014899125.1 Orchestia grillus | reverse complement strand
GTTAAAACTTCGGATCGTGATTCTAAATTCGTTCCTAAGCATGGAAACTGAAGCGTGATAATATCTCTTAATATAGCAATTACAGTGCAAAGATGACCTATCGTAATCTAGATTCTTTCATACGTACGATAAACAGCAAAATTATAACAAAACTCGAATCTGTTCCAAATTGTTCAAAGTGAAAAGATAAAGCTATAAAAATTGTTGGTTCCGGAAAGCTGTCACATACAGGTGTGGATCACATTCTTTTCTTTATCATTAAGATAGGCCTCCGAGACATCTACCTTTTGTGCCAGCTTTACGGCCTTCAATTTTGGCCCCTAATCCCTATCTCTTCTTTGTATTTTCTTCATTTCTGTTTCTATGCTCAGGGGATCCCGAGTGAAAACACACCTTGCTCATAGATTCCCCGTTTTCTACAGTCCAAATTAAATTGTTTCTTCGCTTTCGGTAAGACATAGTCTGAGCCATTGAAACGCTCTAATCTACACCACTACTATAACTAATAGAAATACACTGATAATTTTTAATGAATTTTTAAAAATATATAAAAAATATCATTAAAAACGTGATAAACGTGAATGGTTTCAAAGTCGTAAAACATCAATAATTGGCGCTTGTACCCTATATAATTTGCCTCGAATCTTCAGTACCCTTCCATTGGAATGTTCTTGAGGGCACGTGTTATGTTTGGAGTGCAGTACATACTAACGCATCCTAAGCCACCCTGACACGCCTGGGTTAATGCGATAAGTTCATTTCGTTTCGGTGCCTGCAGGAACGTTGAGCCAAGCGGTCACCAACTCTCAGAACACCACTTCAGTCACTTCACAAGTTGAGTTCAGCTCAGTCGTCGCTTGGAAGTGAGAAGGATAGGTGGGTGGTGCCGCACGCTGGAGATTGTGCCTTTGAACGTGGGGGGTACTCTTGTGCCGGGTTACCGACGACGTGCCTGCTTGACTCGGGCATTCTGTTGTAGCAAAATATCCCGAATCGTGTTCAAATTTTAAATAATTTGTTAGTAATAGGACACTTTTTCTATATGCTGTATTATCTCTAATTTGCGTTAAAGAAGCTAGAGTAATCTATAATTTTAGTCAATTCATAAGTTTATATTGGCTTTGATTAACCTAGTTGGAACTTCTATCCAGAGGGACTTCCTTTAGTGAAATATAAATAAATATATGAGAATTTAATTGCATCAGGGGAATTCCAATTCATTTTCTTATATATTAAGTTGGAGTCGAATTTAGTGTTGAAAATGAAGACTTGCGACACGTAAACGGTTTGAATTTTTATCCGAGTTCTCTATACATGTTTTCTCCTTCCATCGAAATTCGTAAAAGCTGTGCACATATTCACAGTGAGTAACATGAAACGAATTTCATCCAATGTTAGGTGAACCGTGAAGGTAAGTATGGGTTGAAGTGTTTTATATGTATTTATTATAATATGTTTACAACGCCGGACTTAGACAATATGTATATACTCGATAAGTTTTTGAACTTTTTCGTAGAACGGTTTAAGGAATTTTAAATTAAATTCTTCAATCTTCTGCATCATTCAGCAGAGTAAGAACTAACATGCTTAGTGTGCCATATTTCATGAACATGACAAGGTTCAGTGGGGACCACGTAAGAGCCCTGCTAAGAATTTGTTTTTTACTTCGAGTGTATTAATGGAATCTATAAAGAGCTTACTGTTTGCTTAAAGGTGGAGTATCAGAGATGCTAAGATAATATCAATTCCTACCCCATTTTAAAGAGTCGAAAAAAATATGTTTCCAGTCTTCAACTAAAATTTAAAGTTTTTCTAGATTACGTGAGGTGGTCCCTTACAAGCATATTATGTTAAAATCTTGCTTTTTTGAAGTAAAAAAAAATTCAGCGAAGTAAACCATATTTGAAGGAAAGTTGTGCCTTCGAACAACGCTAGTGTAGGCTGTGTCAACAGGTTACCCGCTCGCTGAGGTACAACTGTTGAAAAATTCTTCATTTTTATCTACGATTTGCCTACGCTAAATACTCACGTTTTCCAAAAGTACAGGCATTGTTCATTCAGATTGTGATAGGTTCCTTAAAATTGGAATTCCAAAAGTTCATTCTTTTTTAAAATTTTTGAGCAGTAGCAAAGTGTGTTTATCTTAAATGTCAAGGAAAATACTTTTGAAAATATTTTCATCGACTGGTGATTGACTTGATAAATTTTAATTGTGCAAGTTGTTTTTGACATATTTATATAATTTATAACAACAAGGATGACTTTGAGAGTCCCCGCTACCTTTGATATCTGAGGCGCTCAAGCCGGAGTTGGTCGATCATTCAAAGGTGTGTTTAGCCTCGGTGCGTAATGTCTCATGTCACGTCTGCTCTTCTTGAAGAATGATTGTTATTAGCACTGAAATAGTTTTTATCTTGCTATATATACATATATAAATTTCATTAACTGGTTAATCTATATACTATCTATACATGCACGGTTGAGGCTCGCATGACGTAGATTGCTAGTAATGGTACACACTAGTGACATGTGATTAAATAAGGATGATGGAGCCATACACGAAAAAGAACGCTGCCGTATAAGCCCCAAATTTTATCTTGGATTCTATTTACTTGATCTAAGTTTATATCCATAGTATTTTCAGAATTTTGATATTTGTATATTTTTGTAAAAATGAACAAGTTAGAGTGTACTGTATCGACCCCTCAGGAGGCATTAGGATGGGCCATAGGCAATAGTGTTAGGTTACTAAGGTTAGTTAGGTTTGTCTATCTTATGCTATAGGGGACATAGTTAGGCTACTTCAGCTTCACCGAGGCCTTCGGGACTTCTATTTCTCGTGCCCACTTTGCTTCTTTCTATTTTCCTGCATTCTTCGCTGATTTTTCTTTATATTTTCCTCTTCTTTGTTTTTAACTTGCTACTCTCATGAGCAGGATATGTGTGGGAACACACTTTGTGCATAGATTCCCCGTTCTCTCAAGTCCATTCTAAATGGTCCCTTCTCTTTCGGTGCGAGATGGTCTGAGTTACCAAAGCGTTGGTATCCTTACCACTGCTTCTACAGTATCATGAATACGAGATGATAAATGAATTGAGCTTCTGTGGAAAATTTAGTATTTATGAAAGTGCTCAAGCCACACGGATATGAAAACATTTTGTTATACCATATGTACATGCTAGATTTCTTATAATACGCCGTCAATGACGGCGTACGATCGCAAAAGCGAATTCAAATGCACTTCGTGACAGAAATTTTGAGGCAAAAAATCGGGCCTTCGCTCTTCATGAAGCTATCGGTTGCTGGGACCCCTAATAGTATTGAGGCTCAAGGGATTTAAAAAACGTCGAGCTAGGTATAAAAATGAATAATTTTATAATGAACTTGATGAGACGATCCACAGGGTGACGGGCAGGCTAGTATTCTGCAATGAAGTAAGAAACTAGCACAAACGCTTGACTCGCCGTGTCGACCTTGAGCACCTGCACAAATTAACGCTAGAGAGCCAGGTGACAGAAGGAGCCGTTTCACCGCCCGTTGCGCAACTCCAGTACGCTTCCGAGTGCCTGACTGGCCACGCGAGGCATTTCCTGCATCAGCACTTTTTTCTGGGCCATTATTGGTGTCCGGCGTGGCCGCAGTGGTGCTGGTGGCAGGGTTGCTTCATTCAGGCCTGGCTGGCCGCCGGCGTCGTGCCTACGCTGGCTCAAAAACTTTGTAATTCAGTGTTGCGATTATTTACGAGGACAATCGTCAAACTACATGCGTGGTAGATTATATTAATAGTTTAAAACTCCTATGCGAAATGGAATGCGATTTCGAGAGAGATAAGGGACCATTTAGTACGGACTTTAGAAAACGTGGGATCTAGAAACAGGTGTGTTCCCACACACGATTTCCTGGTCATAGAAACAGCAATTTAAGATAGAAGGGGGGAAAATGCTAGAGAATAATCAGCGGTGAAGGTATAAAAATGGAAAAAAAGCAAGAAGCGGGCGCGATTGATCGAAGTCCCGAAGGCCTAGCTAAAGCTGCGGTAACCTAGTAGTGTGTTAGGTTACCGTTAGTCTCAGGGGACGTTAGTCTCCATAGCGTAGGAGAGACAAGCCTAACTAACCGAACCCTATTCCCTATGACCTGTCCTATGCCAAATGAGGCGTATTTACATGATAAATTATCGAGATGTTTACGGGATAAATAATAGTGGCGTTTACGTCCTATATAAACAGGGTTTTTACATGGTAAATAATCGGGGTATTTAGAGGGCAAATAATTGGGGTATTTAACGGTAAAATAAATGTACTATTTACATGATAATTCTATTATTACATGGTAACTGTATCTTGGCCACAGTATAGCTTTAGCTGAGTATGTTTAATTGAAGTACTTGGGAATACAAATTTACCTAGAGTAGGAATTTACCAACTTTTAGTCATTTCGCTCTTTAATGGAGTCTTTGACTCGTCTTGAAGCTCCAGGCCGATACTTGAAGATAAGTGAATATAAATTAAGTTCCAATGTTAACTTTAAAAAGTTCATCGAATAAACTGCATAGAATAAGGTTCATCAATGGTCTCTTTGGACCCCAGGTGTGTATTTAAAAGTAAATTAACAGAAATTAAGTCCATGTGTCAATTTAAAGTTCATCAAATTATGTTCATCAATGGTCGGTTCAACTCGCAGTGATCGACGGCGACCACGATGGGGATCCTAGCCCTGAGGCATAAAAGGCGTCTCTTAGGTATTGCACACATGGATAGCTCGTGATTAAAATCATAAGTTTTGTTTACCTAAAGCTCGCTCCTAACTCTGTATGGACTCAGGCAGCTCATGGGATTAGGTTGAGGCATGTAACACAAATGAAGACGTGGGGCGCTTGTAAAATGACGGTCCGCTTCGCGTAGTGGGCAAATTTTCTCAAGGTCGACTCTAACTGACCATTGCGTAATTACCGTAGTGATTAAGCCTAATTACACTAGTAATTAATCTTAATTTCAATGGTAATTAAGTGTTATTACGCTAGTTTCGAAGTGATTCCTTTAACTATAAGTGTAGATGTTCTGTAGTTCTTTTGAAGACACTGCGTTCGAAATGTGTCCACTTTTTTTGCCGGTTTTAATTTTCTGCACACTAGATGAAACTTCTTATATCATCAATCTGCAACTTAGGGTATTATCAGGTTTTTACATGAAGAGTTCAGCTTAGGAGTCCCTCACTAGCAAAGAGGCTTGCGAGGTGTGCTGGCGACGAAGCTGCACTTGCGTTCTATTCTCTACATTTCATTATATCGAAATGCGAGCGGATACCACTTGAACTTGCCGTACGTTTTTATCTTGGTATCTTGCTAGCAAATACTATTCATTCACTCGACAGTTAAGCGATGTGAAGTACGTGGCTCGAATCATTCAAACGTTTTGTCTAAGTTTACGCTTCCGAAACATACAGAGCTCCAGTCGGTAGATAAATCTGCTCATTATACTAAAAGGTCGCAGCATGTATAACCTGCCCAAGTGTAGTAGGGTGGTCAGTAGCAGCGCATACAGTTCGTGTCAAATTGTGTTGCCATGAGTTTCAGTGCCATGCGTGGTGGTAGAAAGACTCTCGACGCAAGTTCGGGGGAGCTGAGATCTCTTTTTTTCGACATTATCTTAAATATCTTGCATAATGTCTGCCCTCTTGACGGAGGAGAAAGATTCGAGGGTAATCTCTTAGCACCATGCTTGAAACCTGACATACTTTACGATTTTTCATGATTTGTGAAGCAGTTTATGAATTAGTAAAGGAAGTTTTCTCTAAGGAAGTGCGGCTAGATTGATTTGAATACTTTTAGCTCTTGCAATTGCAGTTTCCTGTCCAAAAGCAAATTCAAATATACTTCGAAATAGCATTTTTGACACAAAAAAACGCTGAGCCTCAAGTCTTGATGGAGCCGCTAGTCGCTCGAACTCTTAGCTGTATTGAGGCTCGATGTATTTTAAAAATCCTCTATCGCATTTATTGGCCGCAACAGCCCACGTCCGTATAATATTACTGCTCGACGGTTCCTGCGTGGAGGCCAAGCGTAGAGGATAATCTAAACGCTGCCCATATCCATTATCTGGACAAGCCTCTCGGATTATGCCTGTTCATAGCTTCGAGATACCCGGACCTTGGGACGGAGTGATGGATTCTTTACGTCCCCTCTCATTCTCTTCTTTTGTGTAGCTTTACTGATGCTAGATTGTAGCTTTATTTTCGTAATGATCACTTCTTAGGGTTGCCGTCATTGATGCGCTGTACAGCGCATTTTTTCAATTTTTTCTTATTTGTCGTTTCAAACGCTCTTTAGAATCAACATCAAGCTGCGTTTTTAGCGCTAAGTTGAAGCAATACTTTGAAAGAAGAGGGGACGTACGTAATTTATAGTACTGAACATCAAAATTAAAAATTGAGGATCCAAAAACGGGATCTATTCCTTTGAGTCCAGATTTGAAGCCTCCGGCTGATGCTAACTACGGCACGTCGAACTTTTTCGGTCCGTCTGCTATCTGGAACTGTACTGTGTACAACCACAATAACATTTGTACTTGATCGCGGCTCCTGAAAAAGACGAATTTTTTGCCTTGATTTTTGCGTCTCTGGTGCATGCGAGCTCTCAAATGAACGCGACCTCTTCGGCCTACCGGCCTCTTTAAAACCCCTCCGTGCGCATGGCTGGTATGACCTAGAATCGGAAAAGAATCTGTACCTTGAACTCGCCTTGTTTGGGTATTTAGTTTGAGCGTCGAAAGCTAGGAGCGTATTCCTCGATGTACAAGAACATTAGCAGCGTATTCCTTTACTGCAGATGGTTTCGGTAGACCATGTTTTAAAATTGTAATTCGTTCATTTTTCCAACGGCTACCAACCCGTGAGACTACCGATAACTTGACCTGCATGCGAGTCGTATTTTTAACATCTCATTTCCACATTGAATGTGTACGTGTTCTCAGTTCGACGCTCCCTTTTCTAGACGGTTGTAGAGCCACTCACCCGAGTAGGCATCGTGTGAAATTTGGACTACTTCACCTCTAAAACCCTATTCTTCTACATAACTCATCAACCAACAATTAATAGAATATTGAGTATGTTATGTTTATTGACAGCATATCGATTTGACTTTTCTTTTTCACCTAAAGTATATTTTAGCCATGATTACAACTTTCAAACTACATTCTCCTCTTACTGGCCGGATTGCCCTCTTGTGCATTTCTAGGTAATAACGTTACCTAGTGACGTCCCTATTTCGAAGCGAAGTCATCAATTCTTTTTAGCGGAATTTGCTATGGTTAGGCCTCAATTTCCTCGTACAACAGGATTTTTGTACGTGGCTATTTAGCGTTATTTCCTTCTTCCTTACAAAATAACTGAAAATATCTATTATTCTCTAGCAACTTGGCTGATGTATTACACCTTAGTGTGCTACTGGCATTAAAAAATGGCAAATTAGAAAATTTATTTACGCTGTAGCACAAGAGCACAGTTTTATGTTTGAAATGATTTGTGTTTTATTTTGCTGTGACAAATGACTAAGAAATAATGGTTCTAACCAAAGGACGAAACTAAAGTAAAAATTTTTGCATAATGTTTTTCTCCTCTCCTTCCCATTTTTTTGAATAGGCCTGTGTGCTAGGCGACTGACCTCTGGTAGAAAATCATGGAAAATTAAGGTTGAAATAATTGTCCTTAGTTTCTAAGGAGTCCTAGCTGAGCGAAGCTTGGGATGCTAATAAAAGCGATATTTGTTCATGTGAATAGTTTCAGTAGCCTTTTCGCATAGTGTAACCTTGAGCCTTTTTTGTTATTTATCATTGATGTGCTGTAAATTGAAGGCCTTCATTTCTATNCATGTGGTATATATCCTGATCCTGGTTCTTCGTCATTCCTCAGTTGATTGTGAACCTATATCTGATGTAAATTACTTGTGGTAAATGAATGTTTCAGAGTGGATTGGGTGATGTCGGAAGTGAGTATGAAACATGTGATTTTAGTTAGAATCGTTTCAGCGGGTCATCAACTTAAAAAAAAGTCCCTGGGCATATTTCGTACATATGAAGTGGTTGTCTTTTAAGAGCAATATGAATATGTTACAAAAAGATTCTGCTTCTCATTTTTCTCACTCCCAAAATTTGACTGTGAATGACGACTTCACCTAAATGCGTCTGGTGGATTTGTCCTATGTAGATAAGTTCTTAGTTTACCTAATCAGAGTTAAATTCCCATTGGAGTGTGATGCGCAACAGTGCATGTGCTCTGCTGTACCACTCATGGACAGCGAGAAGTACGCCAAATATCTCGATTTTTTTTAAAGTTACTTCAAAATTGCCTCTATGGATGAAGTGTTCACATAGGAAACAGTGCTTGTAAATTCGAAGTTAGTGAATCGCCCGCTATATCAGTGTGAAATGAAGGAGCAAGAAAATTTTCTAATGTTAGCTTTTGAAATAGTTAACGCGTATTTGCAGCTGAGAACAAAATGGAATGGAGGATGAGAGAGGGCTGGTAAATCTTCACGGAGCTCTCAGGCTTGGTTTCGCCACTTCAGTCATTGAGAACGCTTCAGGGCAGAAAGGATTAGTCGCGTCAACAGGTTGGGTAGGTTTAGAAAAGAACTTGTAATGTACACTTCACGATACGTAACGATATACAAGTGTATTGAAATGGAAGTTATTTCTTTATCAATACATCTGAAAGTATTAGCTCTAAGTAAGCTTAGTACATAAATGAAAGCAATGTGTTCTATAAAGCCTTGCCATGGTGTATAGTGCCTAAGATTGTTCAATTACATTTTTATTTAGGGTTGTGCATGACATAAAGCGGTCAAATGCTCAACAATGCAATGACTAATTCGTTCTTCAGTGTAGTGGAGGCGAAATTTATGAGCTCATTAACCCAAATATGTAGCTTTGATTCTGAAAACGTCAAATGAAATGTTATTAGGACAACATACCTTTTGAAAGAAGCAAAACTTTACTCTTGAACAGTAAAAACATTTTAAATAGAGTAAGTTATTATTCCTATATATTTATATATTCCCGCCAGGAAGTGCCATATTTTCCGTTCGCCTTTTGAGAGCTGACTCTTTGGCAGTGTTATACTATGCGCTTCTATCCAAGCTTAGCAACTGATCCGCGTTAATTTTTTGCAGAACACAGCTATTGCACATCCCTGTATCAGAGCTGTGTTTGCATTAGAGTAGCCCTCTAACAAAACGGAGGTTCTTACATCACAGATAACCGTATACGGCCGTGCGTGGGGCTTCAATCCGCACTTGCACGCGGTTCAAATGCCGTGATCGTGTTTCAACGGACATTTTAGTGTGGCATTTTGAGCAGGGATATCTGATTGAAGAGGCCTTGAGCTTCGCTCATTTGTTGCAGATTGTTCTCTTTACTTGCCTTGGCACGCTCCACAGTTTCATTAATAGTCGTCATAATATTGACTTCTTTTCGTGCTTGGATATTCCTTTTAAGTGTTCTGCTCGAGCTCCAAGAGGGACTTGCACCTGGTCTGGTGGTGCGATACAAGCTGGGGCCCTGTGATGACTTTCAGGCAACACAATATTATTTCCTGCTAATGCAGAACTCGACTGCAATTTTTGGCGTCTCGGGGAGCTAGTGGGATTGGAGGACGAGGTTTCCGTCGGCTGTGGCTGGGACGGGTGGATGCCGACCACCCAACGCGGGAAGAAATGGTCTTCTGCAACCTGTTACAATCGTGCGTTATCATGCTGAGCACGTCGCCGTAATAGAATGGCTCATGGTAGTTTTTATGTGATCTACTATACCTCGTTTGGATAACAATGTTATCTTGATTCGTAATATGTATATTTTGCAGTACCCTCTCGAAAAATTCTCACAGCTGCATTATTTATTTACCTATTGGGAATGGTGAGCGGTAATTTGTGAATTTTCCTTCTGACGCGCTCCGTGCGTGGTTAGCCCTGAGCCGTTGTGTGTCGTGCGCCCTTGTATTTTGATGAATTTAAATTTTTCTGCCTTAATGGGCTCGTTTCAAAGGAGTTGGTGAATGATGAGCCTATTTTCGTTTCCTCAGCATGGAAGCTCTACCTACACTAGTGTAAGGAGCCAGAGCACAATCAAATGACATCAGTATTTTTCTCGTATTGTGTAAAGGAACTTGCATATTTCATTCCTTCGAAGCACTCCATACATTTTTTTTTGTGCTGAGAGGCGTATTTCGATAAAATATCAATGTATTCTGTACGATTCTAAATCTATCGACGTAAGCTCCCCGGACGTATAAATGGTAAATTGTTTTCCGAGCTCCTTTCGAGGATGACAACTGTCGGGTGCAACGGGCTCGAGCTGTCATTAATTCGCGTAACAGTTATCCAGGATATATCAGGCACTTAGACTGACCAGCTAAGTCCCCAGGCATGAACCTAATAAAAAATTTGTGGGACCACCTAGACTGACAAGTTAGTGTTCGAGAAGATCGTCCACGTACTGTGGACCCACTGAGAGATCCGTTGATATAAAAGGGTTTAAAATTGGCCAGGTGTACATTAAGACACTCAAAGATTCGTGCCGCGCAAAATTGCTACCGTTATTCATGTTCGTTTAGGTCCTACACTATATTAGCAGCAGGTGACTAATTTTTTGTCCGGTGAGCGTATTTGTTAACCTCATGCAGAATCAGATGGTTTTGCTATGAAGTCATAATTTTTATTTTTTAACATTCGATGGAGTCGCGAGGGGAGGGGGGGAGGAGGCTGCGGCGGACGCTGAGTTGATTTTAGCGCTATTGGAAAGTGAGCTAACACAAATCCCGCTCTCCAT
>VOMN01059796.1:0-12061 GCA_014899125.1 Orchestia grillus | reverse complement strand
AGAGGCCCAAACAACTTCAAGATATTCAAGATATTCAAGATAACATCACAACGTTCAAGACGAGTCAGCTCGCACCACAAAGTCGAAACATGACATGTGACGCGGCCTAAAGGTCTAAGCTTTAAATCTATTGATCGCACAGTTCTAAGAGTTACATCGAGATAGCTAGATTTCTAAAACACGTGAAATACTAAAGAGATACAATCTTGTTATGGTATCAAAATATATTTAACATACTCGGTTCCTAGCTACTCTCGGGTAAGCCTCATTGGGAAAATACAAAAAACTCATTTTACCAAGGTACTCAACTTATGTAGATGGGCAGATGTAGATGGGTGTACGACACTGAATATATATATGTATACAATCTCTATATTCACGCCAGACTCCAGTGATTGTCTGAATGCTGACGAATGCGTGGTTGATCTCAGGCGGCTTGAACTCTGGTGTAACGCCGAGTGAATCGTGAGAGCCGTTGTGCACGTCGCCCGGAACGTAGCCGCCGATGTTTCTCTTGACGGTCTGGAGACAATGTTGTATGTTAATAAGCCGGTCTTCTTGTACTTCGCGTCTAATTAGATGTCAATGGCGATTCTTTAAGAAGTTGCACGTTAATGAAACGGTCTTCTTTCAATGTTGGCTTTGTCCGATGTTGATAAGGATTCCTTTCAAGATGAATGTTGAACGTTGGTGAGATCTTATATTTAGCACTTCCGCTGACGGACGATGGGGCCTCGCGGCTCGATGAAGGTAGAAGTCTTCCCTTCTACATCTTGATGGTGGTTGCTGACTCATAGTTGAAATAGGAGGTGAGGCTGAAAGGGTGTGCCCTGGAATAAAGAATACCCTCAGCCGTCCGCCAGTCTTCATGTACCCCTCATCATGGGTCAGCTCCACGAACGAGTATTGTTTGCGTCTCAAGGGAAGCGTCGGAGTGCATATCACTGTCACATTCGATAATCCTGAATTCTAAGTATAAAATAGAGGTTGATATCTAAATCATAACGATATAAGACAACCCATGATGATACAATTGTACGTTGATACTTATACAACCCCAGATTTATGCACATGCGAGTAGAGAGACTTTGGGAAAAAATAATTTCAGTTGCGAGGGATGGGTATATAGTTGAAAGTTCGACCGAACGCGTACGTTCTCCAAGAGCTGTATACCACGTCGGCTGAAGTCAAGGAGCACGGGATGCGTTGCTCCTAGAAGGCGGCGTTGGTGATGCCTTTGTTGTCGTCAGGCCAGAGGAATTTGGAATGTTGCATCCAACGAAACTATTTACTTTTCTTTATGTATACCATTTTTTCTTTTTGCTTCGTCGTCCAGTCGCGATATGGTCCATAACACGTTGAACCTACTCTGAATTCATCCTTACTTTGTATGTTAATTCCTTATTTACAATAACGAAGACAAAACTAAGGCGATTGCAGCTGAATGGCCATTAGCTCTGGTAGGTCGAGATTGAATGATTTCCATAACTCTTTGTTGTTAAATACAAACTTTTGCTTCTAAACAGAACTTTTGTTTGCGTTGTTGCATAACGTGTTACATATTCTGAACAATTTTTTCATAAATTGAATGACAGGAAGTTGAGAAATCGTTATTTTTATAACCAAACAATTATAGCTGGTCGGAGTGCAATTTATCTTGAAAAAAATATAATGATTAGGACATCTAACCCAAAGGAGTACGATATTGTATTTACCTGTTTGATACACTACAGATCATATGTACGAGTATATATATGAGTGTAAAACAGGCAAGAGTTATTGGTTTACACTTTAGCTTTTAGCTACTAGCTATTAGCTTAGATGTGGTTTTTCCATTTCAATATGAATGTAAGCCACAGATAAAATAATGGTTGAAAGACGAAAATAGACTGTTGATGGGAATTTTGTTACCAAATGCCCTCGATATTTCATGAAACATAATGAGAATCGCGCTACGTTTTTAGAAACTTTTTTCGCACCTCTCTCTTGCACCCAGAGCGGACGCACACACTTCTCTGCCACGCTGTCGCAGGCCTGCGCAGGCATAGCTTTTTGATTTCGACGATTTTAATCGTAATGACGTCTCACTTGAACTCAAATTTAGATACCATGGGATCTAATTGCAGCCTCTGTAAAAGAAAATTAGTAGCTAGCAGGAAATTGATGGACTATCGGAGACAACTCATAACACTGAATCGTGAACTTATTTCCTCGTAACTGGCACAAGCTGCTGAATTGGAGTCCACCGACGCGTTGCTGCTAGGAGCGATGAAATGCTGGTGTCGGCAACGGAACACTCAGCTGCCACGATATGCATGAGGAGCTGTTCCGGGTGACACGAGCCCGCGACTCTATTTATGGTATAGAAAACGGAGCGGTCAAAATGATTCATTTTGAATTATAAAATCACTATTACCAGCTTGAATAAAGTTGATTCTAAATGTATATGAATACTTTGCTCTTATTCTAATCTATATATCCAGCAAGAGAACATCATTGATGACGTAACAAGTTTTTAATTCCATTTTGGTCAGTTGGGAATGGAGCCTTTAGGAATTTTTGAACTAGTGTAGCTTGTCTAGCCTAGCCCACACCTGCGAAAGCTCTAAGTGTTAACACTGGGCTAACCATTGCTCGGAACCAAAATTGTAGCATCCATGACTGGAATAACTTCTGCTCACCGTTGTTGGCCAGTGCCTTAGTTAATTGTCCATTCACCCCAAGCTTTTAACCTTTTGCTGCCATACCAGGCATTGTGAGCCTTAAATATTTGAGTTCACTCTCCATAAATTTAAATTTAGAACTTTCCTGTTCATGAATGGAGTTCACGATTGTACTCCAACCCTGACGCATCATGCATCAATGAACAACATGCTTGTCTGCAAATGCCAAACACATTAAGATTTCGGAAGGTACCTACGTGGATATCCAAGAGCTGAACATGTCTGGCCATAAGGAGCAGACGGTATCCGCAACTGAGGACGGTGAGATTGGATGCTCTTGGAAGCTGCTACGAAACGTTCGTGTTGTTCATCTCTTTGTGGTAGGTTGCATTCGAGGTCCCATTCAGCTAACGAGAAACAGCGCCTTTGAGTAGCTTCATTTGATGACGGGCGATTGAGGAGCAGCGAGAAACGACAGCCGTCCTCCGGAGCTTGGCGGTCAGGCTTGATGCAGCTAGAGCATGGCGCATCAAAGCTTTGTGCTACCCCACTTGAGCTTAGGAGAGGCAGCCCTGCTATGTTTACATATTATCTGAGCGTTGGTCAGCCTGAACGTGTGATGCAGTATCCATACCTGGAATTTTTGTTACAGATGCTGTTGAAGCGAATAGTTTGTGCTAATATTCCTACTGAATATCTTCGGAATACTTTATTGCGTACTCTTACACGAGCATTCTGACGTAAATGTGGTACTCACTGTTTTAACGTGCCAGTTCCTGTCTTTCATAAGTGCTTACCCATTGTCGTTCAATAGTAATAATCCATCCGCGTGATTTGAAATGGCCCATTTAGAGTTGAGGCTTAAGAGTTCATTTGGACCGAGATGTTTAGAACTGTCTACGGTTAGCAGTCGAAGTCCAATAGCGTTTAGTCTCCGTGTCGTTAAGGTCTTTCCATTGTCAATAACGTTACGTAATTTATGCTCATATTCATTAATCGAATACGATGTAGCCTTGTAAACTCTGGAGTCTAACTTCTCCATTTCTAAGAAAACTCTCCATCTTAGGACGCTGATAGGCCTCGCAGATTTTTCCAAGCGGGAAGAAAAATATTCTCATAGTAAGCGTCCGCGTCAAATTCTTTAGAGTCTTCAATTACGTACGTGATGGACCTTTCCTGTAAAATACTGCTGAATTTTAAGTCTAATGCTGATTATTGAAGAATATAACGAGGATTGGTTTAGTAGATGTAGACGCTTTTACCATCTGATCTTGCCGAATTTTCTCTCTTAAGTTGAGACCCACCAAGGCTTTGGGCGACCCTCCTGATATTTCCATGGCCTGTTTTCGTCTGTTTTTCTTCCTCTCCTCGTTTTTTTGAGAAGACCTAAGTTCCGAGCTATAATTTTCCCCCATACATACTATGGAAGTACTGTTAAGAACAAAAAGCATTTCTCTGGTTATATTGTGTTCTACTTTATGAAATAGTGCTTGCCAACTTGATGCAAACTAAAAATATAATAGTAGTCATAATCTATGTTTTATGGTTCCAAATAGACTTTATCTCGCCTGGCAACTCTAATTAGTGTAAAAGTTCTACTTAATACGACGCAGGTGCCATTAGTGTCACGTCACTCAAGCTGCGCTAATGGCGCAAATGACTGGCTTACCTGACATGACCATCTTGACTTGTTATGCGAATTAAGTTGACTTTTCAATGTGTGTAACCATTTTTTCCCGTTGCGTAGTTCTACTCGTGGAAAAGTTAATCGTAATAGCTGTCATTGTCAATTTGAATAACATCTCTTATTTTAAACAATGCTCTCACTCGAAAGTTCATGCTTGTGATTATTCGGAGTAATTTGCGGTAAGCAAACATTCGTTTACTACTACCATACAAAGATTCTGGCTTTTCAAGTTCTGGTGCTCTAAGTGATCAACAATCGCCTGGCAAGCCATAAACATTCGCAATTTCTCACGAAGCGCTTTCGTTGGCACATAAATTTCCGATGAAGCCGTATATCAAGGCACCGGGTCGCAGGTAAGGCAAGAGACGAAATTGCCTCTATTGTATATAGCAAAAGTGACCGAGCCAGAGATCTCCACTTGGACTGCACAAGAAACTAATTTACTCCGCGTGTTTCACCCTATAGAGCTGTGAGTTTGTCAGTAGGTTATTGTTTTGAGGGGCGTGAGCTTGAGCCAAAGCGTTCTCGCTCACAAACTCGATGAAAGGAGAGAAGGTCGAGGTAGTTTGTACGTATATTTTGAGGGATGACGCGTCCGGAGGAGGTGGTGGCTTAGGACACTCTGTCACGTCAACACCTACGAAGACAAATTTACATCGGAGTTTCATTCAACGAAAGAAAACAAGGATGAAACTTTGGAAAATCTATTTCAATGGGTGAACAGTTGTGTCAGTAGTAGATGCAGACATTTGTACTGACGGACGCATTTCTAAGGGTCCGAATATTTCTACTGAACTAATGATTTGCATCCCCACATGCAGTAAAATGAGTGAAAAGATTTTAGTATAGATAGCATTTGTTATTTTTTAGTGTCTCGTTCTCTGAAAATTCATATTCACTTTAAGTACTGCTCGCCCTCCCCCCATCTCTGCATAAGAATGCGTATGTATTCTAGATAAAAGTGTAATCGTATGCTGTCAAAGTTATCAGAGAGTACATAATCATAATCTTAGGCCAGGAGTAGGCAACACTGTTACTCTGTTATCGTGTTTTATTCTGCGGTGTCTGATCATAAAGGTACTTTCTCGAATACCTAAAATACCTCAGGCTAGACTAAAGTTTAAGGTGCATGTCAAATCTTATTAATCTTATCACACTTTTGAAATATCTTGCTATAACCGCTTCACGCGATAAATATCAGGAATATTGGAGAACAAAATTCCGAACCTACTTTCGCGACGGGCATATTTATTCTTCGGACAAAATTAAGGAGCGAAATAACTGCATCGCATTCATAATGTTGCACGTTCCCTGATCCGCCAGTGGCAGCTGTAGAACAACGAGCGGGCAAAAATCTGAGCCAGTGAGTGGCCGCGATATCAGGGCTGGAAAGAGGCAGATCGAGGCCGATTACAGGGGCTGTTGCACACCGCAATCACCGAGACTACGAGCGGCTCCGCCTTGAGTTGAAGTTAGTGCTAGTGTTGTAGACGTTCTTGAGTCTTATGGCCAATTTTGTACAGATCTTATGAGGTCTGTCTGAAGTGCTACGGCTTGGACTAGCGCCCACGACACCTGAGGGAAATTTGGAAATACTCCTCATGTTGTAGTTCTGCGAGTTGCGCCTTCGTCTGCAACTTTGGAGCAGCGCTATCGCGAACTGGGTGCCTAGTTGCTCATCTTTATCTTGACAGGTGTGAGTTGTGGGCCTGAAGAAGACATTCCTCATTCTCTCGGGCGGCCTTCTGATTTCAAGCGACCTACTCTGAAACATGTGTCTCTTGTACTTGGGTTAGACTTAATTTATTGTGTCTGGGAAATCGGAGTTCGTGACGTTTAAAATTAAAATAGAGATATCAATTTAGGGTACTAGAATAAGTTTTTTCTCGCAAAAGTACACAACATGTGTCTATTGATTGAATTTGTGGTGTCATTTTACGCTGTTAGCTTACGTGACACCATGCACCACGATATTCGGTCGAGCAGAGAAAATTAGTCTCGCATTTCTTCTTTAAGTTAAATGCCCGATAGAATTGCTTGGCAACTTTACGCAGTAGCTGTGGTTAGTGAAGAAATTTTTCGATTTCTTCATTCAATTGACACGTATGCCATCCTAAATTATCGTTAATATCTGGAAAACTGACGGTTGCGTCGAAATCTTCAAGACTACGCAAGACTCGTATCCCCCATACTCTATGTTGCTGGACATATTTTCACTTATCAGTATTTACAGTAATTTCTACCCCTAGTAATGTTAGTAATTACCATATTCAATAACTATATTATCAGATGTTATAGGGCAGTGAGATAACTAAGCAGATTTTCTCTTTGTAGCACACTCGTGTAAGATCCCATTTGTTGAGGGGAAAACCACTCCACATTATAAGTACTTAGATCAGTTTAGATGTTTCGAATTCACGAACATAGCAAAAATTATGTTTCTCAATTCGAAGCTTTGAATTTTGATGCAGCTCTCTTACTCAGTTTTCGATATGGAAGAGAAGAAAAAAACTTTCCAGAAAAAAAAGGCAGTTTCAACTTTCCAAGAAAGGTAAGAAGGAATACACTTAGCTGTCCTTGTGAGCTGATTCATCTTTCATTTGCTTTTGATCTGGTCGTTAGCATCATTATTTCAGTTCATATGAAAAGTTAGGCGGACAAACTGGCTGCCTGTGATGTAGTTTGGTCAACACTTGTCTCTAACAAGGAAAGTTTGAGCGCTCGCTTAGCAGCCCGAGTCCAGCCGGCGGGATTCTCAAGCGTACCGACGGACGCTCAGAGTTCGCCGAGCATTATTAAGGGTCCAAACATTTCTATTGAACTAATGATTTGGATTCCCACATGCAGTGAAATGAGTGAAAAGATTTTAGCAAAGAAAGCATTTGTTATTTTTTACTGCCTCGTTCTCTGAAAATTTATATTTACTTTAAGCACTGCTCGCCCTCCCCCCATCTCTGCATAAGATTCCGTATGTATTCTAGATAAAAGTGTAATAGTATACTGTCAAAGTTATCAGAGAGTATATAATCATAATCTCAGGCCAGGAGAAGGCAACACTGTTACTCTACGAGCACCAGGTTAGTTAGTGTGGTCGTAGATTTATAAAATAATGTAATGAGGTTAGAAAAGTTGCAGCTACTCTTGAAACCTCGACCTAATGAATCATTAGTGAGATNAAATACGATTACGTACGAAATATGAGCTGCCCACGGTATAAAACTGTCGGTCAAATTTAATAGTTCTTAGTAAGTATAGTGGGAAAAAGAAGGTAACTTCTTGGAGTCACAAAAGACGATTTTCTTTCATAACTGAACCTATTTTTGTGTTATTGAAACACTGATTTTGAAATTTGCATCGAAATGAGCCTAATTTGTAGCTGATCTCCATTATCCGAAAAATATTCTTTGGAACTATCTTTTTTTGGAAGAATTGTACATAACGATGCCGAGTAAATCCGCATAAGGACAGGAACAACACTGAGTCGCTGGACTCCTTAATGGTCATCACGTTGGACATCTTTCATCGTATCTATATAACTCGTTGTAATTATTACTGACTAGCGTACGCGTTTCGACAAAAATTAGACGATTTATCATAGTTTATTCGAAATTAATTGTCGCTACACGGAAAGCTCAAAAAGTGTCAGGGATAAATTTTCAGTGAAGCTGCTCCTCATCGTGTCTTTTGAAGTTTTAACTATGCAAAATAAAACTATGTTAACCTAAATTCTGTAATGTCGTATTCAATTATATAAGCTTTGAAGTCAGCTATTCGAAAACAAACTATATTAACCAAATTACTTTCCTGTTGTTTTCTACTGAATAAAAGATTTAGCTTCGTTTGGATTGCATTACTTTCGGGTACGATATTCAGTATCCTCTCTACGGCACTGCTGCAGATCAGCACCGTTTGCAGTAACGTTCTCTACGGTGGTAGATAAAACGGGTTACAATTTTTAAAATATTTTTTAAACACACACGACGGCTATTGCACTCCTTCCCCGAAATGTTCCCTCTTTGGTTAAGAATAGTCACAGTGGAAGAACTCTTCATTGCATACGATGAAAAGCTGATGTGGTTGATGCATTGGGCCAGTCTTGGGTTCTCATCACTGCCACAGGTGCCCGCGGCTTTAGAGCGGCGCCCACTGAGTCAACAGCATTTACAAACTCACGCTTCGTTTGTGCGGTAGACTGTGTCATACTGTGTTGAATACTCTAGAGTTAGACCATTGTTACCTTTTCGATGTCTCATCTCGTGTTTTCTTGTTCGTCACACGTCGCGGGCCTTACTAAAGGAATGATTCATTACTTTAGAATAGCTTCACGTTTTTAATTATCACATATTTTGGTCTTCTGGTTTTAAAGTAATTACGTATAAGTGTGTCAGATTAACATTAAAAATAACGGGTTTTAATGAACACATCAATTGAAATAACTAATTTTGATGAACACATATTGAAAGTTATGAAACGCCATGATTTATATTTTATGATTTTAATGTTTAGCTAACTTTCGTGAATATTTTTGTTAAAAAACTTCTCGACACTTATACTAATATACAGTATCCAATTTACAAATTTATAAATTCTTCAAATTTATGCTATTATCCTCGTTCGACTGGTAATAAATTGCATCCGTGTTACCAACTGACTGAATATGAAAAACAGTGATTGATTCAGTATTTTTTTTATGTAAAAACTGAAAAGTTAATAGTGCTTTATGTTATTCCTTCAAAAGCGGACAACAAACATATATATAAATGTATAAAAAAATATATAACGGGTATTATTATGTTAGATTACAAAGATAACTAAGTGGTAACATCGTTGACTGACATCATTGATTGGTTGACTAACGATGTTCGCCAAGAACACATGTCAAGCGAGTCGCTCTCACAACGCCCCATAAATAACTAGCGTTCCATATTCACTGCTTCTGCAGCGCTGCGTCCATTCGCTTCTAGGGCTCAATAATTTGAAAGGCAATATCCGGGCTCGCAGTCGTAGAGCTCGGCAAACACACTGCCAATTTAAGGCAAGCTTTTCAAGAGGTCATTTGTTTCTACAGAAATTGAAGTGAAGCTATGAACTCAGAATTAAAGAGCAGGACTTTTACCGTACGTCCTCAGATGATGATTGGAGTGCAGTACGGCCGGGAGTCGGGCCTCACTCCTCGGCTCAAGAGAAAGACCTCAATCTTACCTTGAGAGCCCTTTTATTTAAAAGTCTTCGGCAAACACGGCAAATTTTCTATATCCAATTTGCATTCGGCCTTCAATGCCATTTTTGGAACGAGCAATTTCAAATTAGATTGACTTAACTTCGACCATATTCAACAATATCGTCATCGCTAAGAAGTTCTGGTGTACCTTTCCGTTTTACTCGCTTGCTTGAATATGTTTTTTTCCATCTGACTTAATTTTTTTTACTTCGAATGAACATGAAACCACTTTCACCTACGTTGGTCAAAGAATTTAATCACACCTGTGCATGTGTGAACGTATGGACTGGGCTTCTTTGGAGTGTTCCATGGTAAAGTCGACTTAAAATGAAAAGAAAAAGGGATAGCTCTGGAAGGCTTATAATTCAGAACTAGCCAAAATTTCACCCTTGCTTGGATACTTTGCAAGGTAGTGGTGTCTCATCGTCTCATTTTTAAATGGCTTGGAAGCATAGTCATCATTCTTGACACTGAATTCAATTACGCTCGGGCCTTATGGCGAACAGGAACCCATAAAAATAAAGCAACCCAATGACTTTTCGTATTCGAGTTCTGTATCACTCGCATTTGTGTCATTTTAGCTGACTTCGTCGAGCACTTCAATTGACTTGAATGCAAGACGATTCGTTTTCTGTGAGCCAAGTTCTTTGTTATTGGATAATATTTTTGAGAGTGGGATATTCAAAGCACTGAGTTTAAGAGATGCTCTCTGCCCCGGCATCCCTTTCACGCAATATTAGAAGCAAACTTTGATACTGATCTCAATTTCGTCGCACTCGATGATGAACTGGGCTGGTTGCTGCCATCTAGCGTCCTGGCCGTCGCGGCTCAAGTAATTGCATCACGAGAATTTTAACAAGAATACGACCAGAACGAACTGCGGGGGTTGAATGCTTATTATGACAAGTGCTCAGCGGTTGACGCCTTCTTCCGACAGCTATAGTGCCACCTGCTGGAATGTGAATAAATGCGAACATTTGTTCATAAATTCAGGGTCATGCAGCAAACTAATCTCGACAAGTGTGTTCATGAAGTTTTGACATTCTCTCAGTTTGAGCTCTATTTTGTATTTATTTTATTTGCGTTTTTTTCAGCATATTTTTCGATAGCAATATGGTTTTAAATCGCATGAGCTTTTGTTGCCGAAAATTAGATCTGTTGTAAAGTTTTACTGCAGTAACAAAACGAACTCCGTCCTAGGTCTACTCTTTCGTACGTGAGTGAAAGAATATGTTCTGTACAATGATAAGAATACATATTCGTTACGTAATCACTGGTAAGTGGTAGTGACATTGGTCGAGTGAAATGAAATCAAGTAGAGTCTACCACAAAAGTTCTTATTCAATGAACCGCTTATACAGTTGTACTGCTTGCATGGATGCAGGTGTCGTACAAAAAATGATTCCACTAATCAAATGAACTTTGATTCTAGAAACAAATATACACCAATTTTGCAGAGATACTTGTAAGCAAGAACTGCAAGATTGTATCTCAAATTCAAAAGAAAGACTGTTAAAAAGTACGAGTATATGAAAAGAAAGAGTGCGTCGCTTTTTGTAGCGAGTTCGAAGCTCATAGATTGTACACTCCACATTATCCTTTGCTCCTCCATACGGTAGATAGCTGCTGCATGAAAAAACTATAGAAGAAGTTCCTAAGTTTTCTCCTACCCTATGTCAATTTTTGAATTCCGTATATGATGTAAAACCATTTCCTTAACACAGACCGTCTCCGGTTAGAGTACGAGTCCCAGACCGAGGTAACCAAGCAAGGAGAACGGGTGATGACCTGTGTTGCTCATAACCCTGCAAGGGACCTAAAAGATCCCAGAAATGTATTCTAAAATACTGTGAGAAATAAAACGGGAATCTCAAAATAGGTCAATAACCACATTATTTGTAGGAAAGCACTTGTCTTACTACTCTCTTGTTCATATTGTTTAGTGGAAAGTCATCTTTCCTCATCGTGCATTGGTTGAAGGCTTGAGCATGATGTTGCAGTAACTCATGTTAACAATATGATCCCCATTTTCAAGAATTTGATTCCGTTGTGTCCCGCTTATATAAACTTTAATAACTTTTGTTCCGGAGCACGAAAACGTCAAGTATATAATGCAATAACAATTCTGAAATTAAATGCACCCCTAGGATATCGTAGAGCCTGGCATTATTTTTTCGATGCACTTCAGATTTGAGATTTCATAAGCAATTTCAGTTTTTGCGATAAATTTTGAAGTGCAATATAGGTCGGTGCCAAGTGGGACTCTACAACGGGAGCCTCTTGATGCCGCTGAGCCAGATTGCTTCGGAGATCAGCGAGCTTATGGACGACCAGATTTGCCAGCTCGAGTCGCAGTAAAATTTCATTTATGACTTCCCAAGAGCAAATCCAATAGGGAGATAATGTCCTTTTCCTTAGCCTTATGCAAAAATGAACTCTCGTCCGGAAAAAAAACAGCGTAGCAGAGGCGGCGGCAGCCAAATCCGTTAG
>VOMN01059792.1:0-12210 GCA_014899125.1 Orchestia grillus | reverse complement strand
TTCCGGCGAGTGCAAGCAGACTTTTTAAATGCCAAGCGATGTTAGAACTCGCGAGAGAAGAACGCATAATTCAGGAGAAGCAGAAGAACACGAAGAAGTAGGAGAAGAAGAAGAAAAAATTATTCAGGTTGAGAAAAAAAAGAAGAGGAACAGCAACAACTACAAGAAACAGAAATAATTCATGAAAAGAAGAAGAAAAGAAGTAGAGGAGAAGAAGAGGAGCAGGCAGGCCCGGCCCAGCTGAGGCCACAACAAGGGCCCACACTCGAGTCCGATTTAAGGGCAATTGAAGCGGGTAAAGGGCCCTTGACGATGACTTTTATCGACGCTTGAACGCTTTTAAAACGTAGAGGCTCTTTCCGATCTCTCGCTGAGCCATAAAAGAGAGAGATGGGGGGAGAGAGAGACGCTTGCTGTCTCAACCCCTTCTGAAATGAGCCTTTAAAATTGCGACCTGAATGCGCATTTCCGCCTCGAGGTTCGAGTTTTCTTTGCTAGGAATTATAGGACTAGAGACAAGTGCTTAGCATGGTAAATCTAAATAATGGTTGAAAAATAATGATAAAACTCCTGGGACGCGCTCTGCAAACTCCTGGGACACGCTCTGCAGACTCCTGGGACGCGCTCTGCAGACTCCTGGGACGTGCTCTGCAAACTCCTGGGACGTTTAATTTCTACTCATCATGAGCCCTGACCGTCCCCTATTTTCCTCTGGAAATATCTAAGCAAGTGCATAAATAAGTAAATAAAAGAATAAATCAATGAATAAATAAATTATTTGAGTCGCAAATAAACAAGAAAATAAATAAGTTATGTATTCAATACATAAAGAACTATTACAAAAACCTCGAGGACGCGCCCCACCGAAAAATGGCGGCACAAATGACGTTAAATTCTCAAGCCGTCATTACATTTACGGTAACTGTGACTTGAAATAACGTCATTTTCAGTATCACTGATACGGACTGCCGTATCTGACAGTCTCGCTATTAGTTTAGGAATTCGGATCCGGGAATTTTCTCCTATCTTAATCTTCAAAAGCGTGACAAAGAAACGGAAGCACGGACAAATGGACGGATCAACCAAGCAACTCATTGGGCTATTATTATATAGTGAAATTCCGAACGTATTTAATTCAATAAGAGCGGCTACTTGCTGTTCGCGTTGGTGTATAAACTCCAAAGTTAAAGTGATTTAGATTTCTAGGAATGAGAAAGGCTTGTCAATAAGTACATAGATTACCCGCAACCCGCTAAGTCACCATTTCAAAGTCCCGTTTGGGCCTCTAATGATTCTCCTTTATTTCCTAACAAATATCTAAAGTCGAAGAAAATATTTCATTCACTTTAGCCCCAATGAACCATAGCCATGATACGATGGAAAAACCCTTATTTAATTACCGAGAGGTGAATTTTGAATTTCTGATCTATCTTACCTATAACACATAATAAAGAGCTGTGTGTGTTTGTATGTTTATTAGTATCATTCGTATAGGCATCCGAGATTGAAATGGAATTACTTCAATTCTACAAAAAAACATTGCATTAGTAATTTTCTCATTAAAATGATCGTTAATTTTTCTGATTATCATTGTTTAAGTTGTTTTCATACTACGACTGTGAAAGTTACCTACCGGCGTCCCAGAAGTAACTGGCCCTTGCGTTGATGAGTAAACAAGATACCAAATTGTAAGGCGCAGAAGTAACTGACCCTTTTAATTTGGATACACATTTTAATAGGACGCCTTTCCACTTGGCATCCTATTTACTCATCAACGCAAGGGTCGTTTACTTCTGGAACACCCTATATAAACGGGAAATTTTCCTATCAGTATTTGTCGTATATCGAATTGCTGGTTTATAAAAGTCCACTCTATTTAGAAAACACGGAAAAATTTAGAAATATCATGGAATACAGACGACGATTAGTCCGGGAACGAATGCGAAGGCAAAGGCAGACTTTAAAACAAGAGGACATTCAAATCAGGAGGGTGCCAGCCAGGCAATTTCCCTCATCCGTATTTTATGTCCCCCTCAACAGTATTTTTACGAGAGAATACTACTGTAAGCCGCGCTGACATGCTGACACGCGGCTGTGTCTTGGATGAGATACTAAATATCGCATCGTAATGAATGAATGTAATCTAAAGAAGTCAAATGTTCCCTTTGATAAAATACGCCATGACTGTTCGTTCGTTAACATAGATTGTGAATGAATGGTTGATTCCAAAAGAAACGATGAGGAAGGAATATCACCAATGACATGCTTTGACTCGAAAATACCACTCAATTCATGAATAAATATAAAGGGTCCCGTTATTTATGGTTTTAGGATATTCTGCATAGTTAAACAAAGTATTTTTCTTAGTGCACTCCCTGGAGTCTTGTCGCTATTATGACGACCAAGAAGGTGCTGGAGTTGATTCTAAAGAAGAGGCAAACTTGAGTTAAAGGTTAATATGAGGTAGAGGCTAACTTTAGTTAGAGGTTAACTTGAGTTAGACTTAAACTTGAGTCAGATGATTTAAAGTTATAAATAAAGTACAGTTGGAACACTTATTATTAGGCACTAATGAAAGGTAGAAATACTCGTAGATCCCTCCTTAAAATATGTTACGAATAACTTACGCATTTTCAGGAATTTTCTTTTTTCTTGAGTTAACCAATGAATTGTTTTTTACAAAAAAAAACGACGAAAACGAATATTATATGACTAACTTTTACAATTTTCTAAGTCATCTGGTGAACGAGTTATTTGGTTTGCAACGAACAAAGTTCATGGACATGAAGCTAAAGTACCTTTACGTACTTACGTGGCCCCTGATAATAAAGTGCATGGCATGAATTAATTCTTTTGATACTCATGAGATAAATTCAAGGGGAATATTTAAGAGACATTTCAATATTGTGCACCCGACATAATTCTTATCTATCTCTTTATCCTTATTCATCTATGTATGAACCTGGCTGTTGGCATCTGTTTATTTATCTATACATCTTTTTATTTATTCTATAGTAGACATTGATTATCTAGCTTGTCTGTTTGCAGGTTTGTAACCGTGAACACTCTTTCGCAATACCTTAGGGCAGAAATTCAGAACTCATCTCTCTGCAAAATATATATATATATATATAAATAGAAAGAAAGCAAGAATGATAATCGTTTATTCCGAAATCAGTCACATACAGAGTATGGTACAACGCGTTCTCAATCGGTAAGATCACAGCCTAAAAGTTGAAATGTGGAAGTCGCATTGAAACTTCGGATTGTGATTCTTAATTCTATGCTAATTAGGAAAAGTTAAACACTAACCCAAAAACGGTTGTGTGATCTTTGTTTATATACTTAAAAAAATAAGAGCGCATAGATGGTCTATTGCAACGTAAATTCTCTTATGCATAAGATAAATCGCAACATGACAACAAAAAAAGTCCTGATTTATACGAAATGTTTTTAACATTTGCACAGCTTAATACTAATACTTGTTGAAACAGAAAATGGAAAAAGAGATGAATTGCAAAAGATATAAGATGTAAGACATCTGTGAATGTAAAACGTTCGTTTTTCACCAGGTTTAAATGGGTTTTTCATCGTATCATGGCTACGATTTATTGAGACCCGTGTGAATGAATTGTTTTATTTGGTTTAGGATATGTGAATCTCATTTGGAGAGGATTGATTGGAAAGATGCATTTTGAAATGGGTCATTTTAAATACAAACCATAGTTTAACTGGCCAATGAGGTCACCTGAATTGCACAGGTTTTGTTATAAAGAATTGGATGACCGAGTGGTCTAGCTGAATGCTAAAATAAATCTAGTAATTTCCATTTTATCCTATTGTATGGGGATAAATTGAATTATGAGTATCAAGTACACGCAGTCTGTTAATAGCCTGGGTAGTCTCATACTGTCCCTTATCAGTATTTCATAGGATAAAGTTATAGTACGCGTAATTTCATACTTTGTATACAAGAATGACTGAAGGGATCATACAGGACAAATTGATGTTCGTCTGATGAGGCCGCGTTGACATGCGGCAGTGTCGTAGCTAGGATACTGAATATCTTATCGTGTATGAATGTAATTTAAAGAAGATTGTTTTATTTGATTGATTGCAATATGACAGTGCTGGGTTAAACGTAGTTTAGTTATGAATAGTTGATTTCAAATGAAACGATAAGGAACATTTGTGGCTCTTTACATGCTACAACGAGAAGACATCATTCGTTTTAAGAATAAGCACAGACTAATTTCAGTCGTTTCTAAAGTGTCGTGTACACTAGTGTGAAATTTATATACCAGGACATTCCCAGTCACCCTTGAACTGTGAAATTCACCTCACTATGAAATCATAAAAATTGAACATTCAGCAATGAATGATGTTATATTCCAGGGTCACGTGAAGCGAATGTGCCGGGCTGCCAGCACACGGCAGCTGAACTGAGTTTGATCCTAAACCAATGTCTTTAATTTGAATGCTCGTACGTTGTAAACGTGATAGCCAGAAGTGACGGTGGTGTGATTCTAACGAGGGAAATGATGGTAACAAGAGAGATGTTGGTAACGAGAGATATGATAGTAACAAGGGAAATGATAGCAGCAAGAGAAATGAAAACAACAAGAGAAACGAATGCAAAAAAGAGACATGCAAGCAAAAGAGAAATGATACTAAGACGTGAAACGATAACAGTAAGAGAAATGATCAGTAGCAAGAGAACTGATAGCAGCAAGGGAAGTGATGGTAGCAAGAGAAATAATAGTAGTAAGAGAAATGATAGTAGCAAGATGAATGATAGTAGCGAGAAAGATGATGGTAGCAAGTGATATCGTAGTAGTAATCAAAATGATAGTCACTAAGACAGTGCCATAAAGCCCTATAGGTGCAGGACGTCCCCCCCCCTTTCCCCAAAAAAGTAGCTAGCCCATTTAAAACCATTGTAGTTTGTAAACTAGTGTTGTTCCAAGGTCGAAATAAGTTTTATTGAAAAGAGCGAGATCTAAATTTTTATTTTATTCCGTGTTCAACTTTAGACCTGGCCACCACTGGACTCAATACAATACGAATTGGTTATCATTCGGTTATTAATTGGATATCATAAGGGACTAAAAAAACATTACCAATAATAATGATGAACATGAATGATAGCACAAATCATTGTACACGATATAAAACAGATACAAGTTATTGATGAAGAGGAGACGTTCATTTGACCGAAGATGCCCCCATCTCGCAGGAGCCGCCCGTTATCAGACGTGGCCGTTATCAGGGAGTTCACCTGCCTCCATCGTCTCCTTTATCATCAGCGTTCAGCGCACGGAGCGTGGCTGCAGTGGTTCTCATTCGAGCTCGTCTGGGGTAATTGACGCTCTATTCTCCGTCTAACTTTTCGCTGTCCGATCAATAAATTTGCAAAATTATATAAAAATATACGTGCAGGTAGAAAACGGAAGATGATTATAGATGTTCCCGCAGGAATGTCTGTTCGGGCTGGTGGGTGCCTGTTGTCTGCTTGGGGGGGTGTGTAGTGCGCGTGTGTTGTGTTGTGTGCGTGTGTGTTGTGTGTGTGTGCGTGTGTGTTGGTTGCGTGTGTGCGTGTGCGTTGGTTGCGTGTGTGCGTGCGTGTTGGTTGCGTGTGTGCGTTGTGTGCGTGTGTGTTGGTTGCGTGTGTGCGTGCGTGTTGGTTGCGTGTGTGTGTTGTGTGCGTGTGTGCGACATTCTTGTATCATTGTGAGACATGGCGGTGGGGAATATAATTTTGTGTCTGTGTCAAAAATGATTGCAATGATTGCTTGTGTTTATGTCATTTCCACATGTGGAGTTATGTGTATTTCTGTGACATTTGTGTGACTTTTTTAATTGCTGTGATATTTTCAAGAAAATATTTGTTTGTATTTTTTGTTAAATTTACCTATTTTGTTACCTTTTTACAGATTATTTATGTAAACTCACGGTTGCGCTTCCGTACCATTGTTAACAAAGATGCATTAACGTACATCAATCATTTTACTTTTGACTATGTATGGATCTACATATAAACTTGAAACCCCGATTGTATTTCTGTAACACGTACATGCGTTTGTTAGCAAAGAAACACGACATAATTCTGGAACATAGGTCCGGAGAGTAATTTGCGTCGCTCAGTATAGTCTATTTACTCTATGCTGTCCCTACCCTACCTCCGAGAGAGCGTCCCTTCAAAGAGTGTACGCACTGCCGACCCGAGCGCCTGTTTCAGAAAGAAAGAAAAGAAAAAAAGAAACTCATGCCTAAGGAATTTCCTCAACGACCAGCCAGACGACGTCTCAGCTAAACCGCTAGCTGACCCTCTGATTTGACAGTACTGAAATTCCTTCTTCACACTGACTGCACACTGACTCACGCCTTGAAATGATCACAGAATATTTTAACATCTAATGTTATCTGGCAAGAATTTGATACGTAGGCCAGCAGGATGTACATATCTCCCAACCTCGGGAAATGGCATCCAATATCTCCCAACCTCGGGAAATGGCATTCAACATCTCCCAACCTCGGGAAATGGCATCCAATATCTCCAGCCTCGAGAAATGGCATCCTAGCTAGAGCAGCTGGAGCAGACGGAGCACAGACCCTGCTGTGAACGGTTCTCGAGGCGGAGGGTCTGGTTGGCCTCTCCTTCGACTCCGTAATATCCTAGTGTAACCTAACCCCTCTGCTGGCCCTCTAAATGAATTAGCGTTCTTAACTTGCATAGCCTAATTGTACCTACTGTTTAATTCTATTTTAATAAAGACAACAGAAGTCGCATCTCTTCCACAACCTGCTGGGGGTAGATCTGCCAGTCCTGTTATACTTTCAAAAGCTGAATTTAAAGTTATCTTCAAAAATCTTCCTCTTCCTAGTCGTGTGTCCTTCGAACCCCTTTGAGTTCCCTCAGGTTAACATAACTAAAGAGAACCCTTTACGTATATGTAAAGAGAACCCTTTTCGTATATGTAAAGAGAACCCTGCAGTTATATGTAAAGAAAACCCTGTACATATATGTAAAGAGAACCCTGTACGTCCATGCAAAGAGAACCCTTTACGTACATATATGTAAAGAGAATCCTGTACGTATATGTAACGAGAACCCTGTACGTATATGTAAAGAGAATCCTGTACGTATATGCAAAAAGAATCCTGTACGTATACGTAAAAAGAACCCTGTACGTATATGCTATTGCAAATCGGGAAGAGGGACACACGTCGCACATTTGTCTGCGTATGATAAAATAGAAATGCAACTTATTTCTGGAACATCTGGCTGTGCATAGTTTTATTTCTCTGTCATTTACATGCAAACTTTACGTTGAATTTCGGTTACCATTGATCAAATTGGTACAGAACTAGTGCTGCAAGGGCGACAGAATTAATAATTGGTACAGAATTAGTGCTGCAGGGGTGACAGAAATTAATAATTGGTACAGAATTAGTGCTGCAGGGGTTTTTAAAATAAATATCTGTACACACACCAACAAGCCAGCAGTTTGGCGTGAGCAGGGCTTTCCGCAACGCTTCTCTCAGGCTGGACGTGGTGTAAACATGCAATAATTGTACGAACAGAGTTGGCTCAGCAGCGCAAGCGGCAGCGGACTTGCCTCCTAGTCAGGAGGATCCGGGTTCGATCCCTCTAGGCGAAGCTCTAAAAAGCGGCACATCAGTGTGGCACGGGGACGTGGTGCCCGAACGGATCCAAGGCCTGATGAGTACTTTGCACGGCTACAGTACTTTCACGCGTAATTTCCTGTTTAGGAAGCGACCGCCTTCATATAATTACCGCGAGCACTAACATCAGCTAAGAGATGACAGACATAAATTTCTTAAGAATATATATATATATATACTGTACGTACGTCAATGGATATCTTTAACCAAAGCTACTTGCATGCTAGAATAAGTTCCGTGAATTTTACGGAATTCAACAAACCGCATTCTAAAGCATATCTTTGCATATACATATGTGCTTACATATAATCTTTCACATCTATATAAAAATGTATAATACACGTCGTTCTTGTAAATTTTGCAAGTCAATTGGAGGCGTTTCATAAACTTTATTTTTGAAATAACTCCAGAGAAAGAAATAGCATGTTGTCAGGTCGGGGCAACGTGGTGGCCATTCCACCATAAACCCAATTCCAATGACCCAATGCGGTTTCTTTCTTTAGTCAGGGGCACAACCACATTGTCATTTGCGCGATGTAGTCGGAAATTACGGATGTATGCAGAAACAGGATGTATATTTATTGTTACAAAACTCTGAAGCGAAGATATTTGCTCAGTATAGACAGTAATATACACACAAGCTTACCTATATGTTTATTGAAGGGAACCATCAATTTACGATCTCGAGTCATTAGATGTGAGAAAATTCCCGGGTCCAGATTCTCGGGTTTGTATTCCTAATCATCGGCACTGTCCGAGAAGGCAGTCCGTATCAGTGATACGGAAAATACATAGATTATTTCACGTGAGATTCACCGTCATTTTTGACAGCGTAGGGCCGCTGACGGCGTAGTTGAATGCACAATCTTGATGTTGTGTGAACGCATTCAGCATTGATTGGGGAAGGTATTAGAAGCGTTAAGGTTTTGATAAAGAACATAAGATCCCCGGACAAAAAATAAGTCACTTGCTGCTTTTCGAAGGTCTGTCGTGGAGGAGAAACGTCATGTTTTAGAGCTGTTCCAATTACGCAGAAGTGGGTCCTTTAGTTGAGGTATCCGTCAAACTGGACCAGCATGGCTGCATTGAGCTGCTGGATAACTAAGTTTGGCCATTTGCACAATATCTAAATGAAGAAACGCATGTTTCGTTGCGTATCTTTTCAGATAAACCTGCGTAGAGCACCGGGTTTGAATTGTTATTAATTGGCATGTCAGTCATCCAGTATACGTCAGGTATTTAGACTGGCCAGCTAAGCCTCCAGAAATGAACCCCAAAAAAATTTGTAGGACCACGTAGAAGGACGACAAGTCAGAAGTCGAGGAGATCGACCACTGTGGCCGCACTACGAGATCAGTTGATACAAGAATGGTTTAAAATCGACCAGATGTACATTACACACTTGTAGACTATTTCACGTAGAATTGCCGCCATTATTCGAGCTCGTGGAGGTCCTACACCATATTAGTAGCAGGTGACTAATTTTTTGTCTGAGGGGCCCACAAACTTGAATCCCCCTACTCCCCAAGCTTGAGGCCCGCTACTCCCCAAGCTTGAGGCCCGCTACTCCCCAAGCTTAAGGCACAGGCCAGGCGTGGGAACGACGAGGCCTCAGAGCTTATAGGCGCGCTATCGCCTCATATCTCCGCTATCACGCTGTCGTGTTATCTGCACGGTCAATTGACGTGATATACATGTCTTGATCGAAACTTGACGTGGCCACCGTCCAGGTGCGGCCGACGTGACGTTAGAGACGTCACTCGATCGAGCTTTAATTGACCGGAACGTCGAGCAGGCGCTTCCGAACAGGCGCTTCCGAGCAGGCGCTTCTGAACAGGCGCTTCCGAGCAGGCGCTTCCGAGCAGGCGCTTCCGTCCTCCGCACGCACGTTCAGGCGACCGGCGAACGGGCCGCCCTGCGTTACTGCCCTAGCACATGACATGCCCAATGGTTCTTAGCAAAACGCTCTAGCCTTCATGGCTCATTTAACGAATAAAATGGCTGGTGAACAATTTTCTCGACCACGTCACTTTAAATGCGTGGTCCCCGAGCTCTCCTGATATCAACTCTTTGGACTTTTGGGACTATTACGTCTAGGGTATAGGGGAGTACACTTCCAATAAGCATCCATACAACATGGTTTCGGCACCCAGGGCAGCCGCTGTGGTTGCCATGATTGTCATTCCAAGGTTCCCCAGCCAGTGGTCGATTTCGGAGGCTTGAGACGCACTGTAGCGACAAATGGACGTTTCATTAACTGATATCGTGCATTCGGTCTGACTTCTTGTGACATCGAACTCAATGATCATTAAATGCTCTACGCATCTTCAATCTCAACCCCCTTTGTCCTGGGGACGTTGCTTCGTCCTCAAGTAACTACCTCACCCAGTATAAAGAATAAATAATCAGCCCTGGCTGGACACACATAATCAGTCTACGAAGACAAGCAATAATCAGCCTAGCAACGATGGTGGTCATGTGATCAATGGAACCGCCGGCAGCGATAATTTCTAGGACTTGATCAACAAACACTCCAACAGTCCGATANAGGGATACCTCCGGTCCACACCACCTTCTCATACTCAGGATTTCTGCCCAGACTTTATAGTGCAACACGTGGCTGTGGGGCTCCTCTTGATGTCGTTGTTGTTGCTGGTGGGTTTCTTTTTCGCCTCCGGAGTTTGTCGTTGTTGTTGTGGCTGATTGTTGTTTGTTATGGCTGTTTGTTGTGGTTGATTGTCGTTTGTTGTGGCTGTTTGTTGTGGTTGAGTGTTGTTGTGGCTGTTTGTTGTGGTTGATTGTTGTTTGTTGTGGCTGTTTGTTGTGGTTAAGTGCTGTTGTGGCTGTTTGTTCTGGTTGATTGTTGTTTGTTGTGGTTGATTGTTGTTTGCTGTGGCTGTTTGAGGTGGTTATTGCGGAGGTAGTGTGTGCCCAGTACAGGGTTAGCTCGACTAAAAGGCTGTTAATATTATGGTGAGCTAAGCAAGCTACGTCCTTTAAAATTCCTTTTTGTAAAGAACATTTCAGCAATGACAAACTATTCCCGATAACACTGTTTTTGGAGAACAGCTATTGTAACCAGTTGCAACACTGTTTTAGGAGACCGGTTATTGTTGCCAGTTGCAACACTGTTTTTAAAGACCGGTTATTGTTGCCAGTTGCAACAAACTTTACAGCAAAAGTTTATGCAAGCAGATATTGTAACCAGTTATGAATTCTGTTGTTTTAACCAGTTCTTGCACTGAGTTATGTTACCCCTTATTGTAACTATTTGTGTAGCCTGTTACGTAACCAGTTATTGTAACGAGTTATTGGAACCAATTACGTAACCATAGTACGCCCAATAAATACATATCAGGGCCTCACGAATTCAAGCTACACGCAAAACTGCACGTACGTACGTATTGCTTTCGTTCTCCTACGCAGCGCAAGTGGAACAAATTAGCAAACTCAGTGTACAGATTTTGCTCCCATATTTCACTTCCGTTCATTTGATGATAGAGGGATGGCTGCTACGTTGCAACGAAGCCGTACAGGATGATTTAGACGTCACAACGTTGCCATCACCTCCCTGCAGAACAAAGACGACGGCTTATCAGCGGGAAGATCGCGAGTGGGGGTCACAATTCAGGGATTCCCTGAGCGGTCGCAAGAGAGGTGAATGCATGCAAGTGTCAAATGAGAATTACTTCATGATTTTATTTTGCCACGAATTCAGGGAATACAATGAAATAGAGGAGGAGAAGTGGAATTTGCCTGTGGAAACATTAACCATAAAATTTCGGAATAATACCTAGGTTTCAAAAATAAACTTCTGGGACCGTTTGAGTGAGTAAATTTTTGACTGTCCTTCGTACATCAGCAACAGGCGAACTAAATTTCATTTATTAGGGTACCGGCATGGTTTTTGTTCACTTTTAAATTCAAAAATAGTCATCAACTTACGTAAAGTGACGCAAAGCCAGCCTTGAATTTATTATATTTAATAGGTGAGAATACGAGCTCTGCTCTTCAAATGAGGCCTCTGGTCCATTCAAGGGCATTGTTTTAGCACAAGTTTGACATATACGGTACTGCTTGAGTTTAACGCATACGGTACTATTTGAGTGTAACAAATACGGTACTGTTTGAGAATACGGCACAACCTTCCACCTACTGTAAAAGCACAGCCCTCCCCCCAAAAGCCCAACCCTCCACCCAGAAACAGACCGGTGAGCTGTCCGCCAGCCCCAGGGGGCGCCTGCATGTCGTGGAAGCAAAAAGTGGAATTTTTCCTCCCCAGCTATCGTGCCCCACTCGACAGGGGCCTCGGCAGTCCCCTATCAGCGGGACTATCACTGAAGGTGGCCTGATAGTCGCGCAAGATCCTTGCAGGCTGCTGGTCGGCCGCCTCTGGCCAGAAGGATGGCCGCCACTTGTGGCCTCAACGACATGTGCTCGAGCCTTGGAGGACCCCACGTGCGGGTCCGGGAGGTCTGAGAGGTCCGTGCTTCAGACGCGCGTGCTGATTTGGGGGGCAGCTTG
>VOMN01059791.1:0-25923 GCA_014899125.1 Orchestia grillus | reverse complement strand
ATTCAGCGAAATATCCATCAAACAAGTGGGCACACAACAGGGGAATCTTTGTGAAAGCTGTATTCACACACAAGATCCCCTGCGCACAGAAATAGCAAGTTAAGAAGGAAAAAAAATTACAGAATAATCAGCGAAAAAGGTACAGAAACGGAAAGAAGCAAAGTGGGCTCGAAAGATAGACGTCCCAAAGACCTACTTATAGCTGAGGTAACCTAACAGTGCTACCCGGGGAGCGCTAGTACCTTATAGCATAGGGTAAACAAACCTAACCCTGTTGTCTATGGCCTATCGTTCGCCCCTTGAGGGGAAATAAACTTTCAACTTGTGATCAAAGTTTGAGTGCGCGGCAGCCGTCCCAGCACGCTGCTAGCCGGGCGACTCGAGATTAGAGCTGTACGTCCATGGCCTCATCAGCTCTCAAGTACCTTCAATGAGCTGGGATTGGATAAGACGCATCTGAACAAAAAGAGCAGCGCTAAACGATACCAAGATAGAACACATCTCCGCGTCCAACGTTGCAGTCCGGAAGCGGAATAGAATCACGACGTATGAAGTTGATTGAAGGATCAGAGGAGATATTTAAAGAAATTTTCTCTACTTTGGCATGCAAATTCACTAATCAATAGTAAGTGAAAAAAAATAATGCATTTAAAAAGCTAGTTTTTTAATCAAAACCCTCACGACAACGGCCTATCTCAGTAACAATATGCATGAAGATACAAAATAAGAAATTCATGAGCCGCCCGACCAAGCAACAACTTCAGGCGAATAAATTCCCTCAACAAATTCCGATACGCTCTGTTTAGTAGAAGGAACACCTTCTCCAATGTCTTGTGATTAAGACGGGACGAGCACTAGAGGATCAGGCACAAGAAATCCGTCGGATTACATCGGCGAAGGTAAGAGCAACAGCAGCAGGTTCCACAGCAAGTAATAAAGACGCCGAACCGAGCGAGAACGAGAAGCAATAGAAGGAAGACGCGGCTGCTTCAGTTTTCTACAGAGGAATTGGCGGGCAAAGCAACAAAGAGGGTTCTGTGAAGGACAGAGAGTTGATCAATTGTTAGCTACCCTCTAGAATCTAGATCTCCAGAGCGGTTACTCTCATTGGGTGAAATCAGCCAGCGAGGGACGCCATCAACTGCACGCATTTCAATGAAACTGACACAAAAGTTAAGCGAACTGCGTGTAATGAATGCAATGCGATAACTCAAAACAGATATATCATGGTACGAAAGGGAAAGATCTACGCTGCCAACGGTAAATTCTCGCAATTTAGTGTAGACAAATACGAGTCTACACAAAAGTTTGCCTTAGCATCAAAACCTCTCATCGTTCAATGCAATGATCAGAGTCGTCCCTCGTGAGATCAAAGCGGTGGAAACCATGACATTTTTGTCAAGCGTCAAATTCATTCCCTGGTGTTGAATAACACTCTACATCATCCAAGAATAACTTGGACTGTTACAAGTTATTCAATAACTTGCCAAGAATAACATTGAACTTCATTGAACTTCATAACATTGAACTTCATCCCGCTAAAAAAGCGGGACAAATTATGGTAATTTCTTAAGATCCCATCCTATTCACGGCAATTCTGACATGAAATATTGTTACTTGTAGTTTCAGGGATGCGGACTACCGTTTCTCGCCGTTTCGCTGATTAGTTAGTTATAAATACGGACCCGAGAATTTTCTCCCATCTAAATCCTTAGGAGCGCGACAGATGGACGAACGGACCAAGCAAGCAACACTGGGCTATTATTATGTAGTGGGATAAACTATTCCATTATCTACTAAAACACAATTGTTGTTTGCTTGGTTGGTCCGTTTCTCTGTCACGCTCCTAAGGATTTAGATGAGAAAAAAATGTCCGGGTCCGTATTCCTAAACTACTAGCAAGACTCTCTGACAAGGCAATCCGTATCATTGATACTAAAAATAACATTATTTCATGATAAATTTACCGTAAATAAGAGGGCATCTTAAGAATTGAACACCATTTGTCCCGCCATATTTGACGGGGCGCGTCCACTATTATTAACTAAAATACGGTCATGTCGTATTCTATCAAATAAGAAATTAACCTTCAGTTAAATTTCATTGATTTACTATACTATCATCAGTATCCTATGGACGACACTGCCGCACATCAGCGCCGCTTGCAGTAAGTTCTCGATGGTGGCGCGTTGAAAATATCTCCACAAAAAAACACGCATTAAATGCACGACGGCTATTATTATAATAGAGGGGGATTGGTCTCTTCACAATTATTTCGTTGAAACGCTTTCTTGAATTCCTAAGCTAAGCTACACTAACCCAGGTTCCGCCCATGTACTTGATTCGGCACCCTGAGAACCGACGACAGCGCACGTCGAAGTTTCAGTCAACGGGCGCCGCTCGAGGAAGGAAGGAAGGAAGGAAGGGTAGGCATGGAGAGGAGCCTCCTTATCCTGCCAGGCACGCACGTCAACACACCCCCTCACGCTCCCCTCGCAGTGCAAACATCGCTTCAACATTATGTCCTCGGAGCACACACTTGCCTTCTTTACACCGTCTCGTTATCGACTAATCCTTCACGATTCAAAACTTCCAAGTCATAATTTACAACAAAAGGTTTGGCAAACGCTTCAGGTGACAGTCCAGCTCATATTCTGTCTTGGTAACAGACTTTTGTTCAACTCGTTCTGCAGATAACTTTCAAAAATAGTTTCATTGGTTTTCACACAGAAGGTAAAGTTCCGTCAAACTAAACGAAGGGTCGAAAGAGACGAGGATAAAGCATTTGGATAATTTGGGCGAGCACATACGAAATATGGCCTCCTTCGTTCCTCGAGTCAATGATTGATAATTTGCCCAGCTATCACTGCAGGAATACAAGATAGGATAAGTTTCATAGAGTAACATCATCGAATACTAGTCACTTCTGTGGTGTCACATAATTCTAACTTTTCGCTGCTAGTCTGTCGCGGGAATGATCGACATAAATAATACTTCTATCCAATGCAATTAAAATACTTTTCCGTTCATTCAAGCGCCTTATACTTTAATACCCGCATCAACAGTCAATTAATTGTTCAGCGAAAACATAAAATTAATAGCAAGAGTAAATTCGTTAGCCAGATGGAACCGGTTATCAATTTTATGTTATTTTGTACTGACATAAAAAAATTAAATTAAAATTTAATAAAAAGTATGAATACATGACCCCACATGTTCATTCAAGTATTTAATTCTTCCCATCCCATAACCAAAGTGCTGATGAAGTCTATTTAAGCCACTATGCTATGAACAATTCCTCGTACATTACCATGGTCTCTGGAAAAGCATACAAATCCGCACGATGAATTGCAACTGTAAATTAACTCACGAATTTAACCCTCAAACTCAACAACTTGACCACAAGAACAAGTTGCGGTGGTACACTAAAATCAATATGCGGCGTCGCAGCACTGAACGCGACTGCAGCATCTGAGCTGAAACTGACCCGCTGCCTACTCCTCCCAGTCCCATGTCTTGCCCACGCGCGCATAAACTCGAGCCTCCTTGAAGCGGACGATGCCTCAGATTAAAGTTACGTCCCACCTTAGAGGCAGGACGGGGCCTCAGGGAACAAGACACGTTTTCTCGCGGCCCACAGGACGTGAGCATTCAATCACTGCTCGCAATGCAGCGCCGTCTTTTTACGGGAACCTCTAACACGTCTCGCTTAACTGAAAAAATCTTATATAGATTTTAGATGATACTTGTTTCTCAACAAAAGATGAAGTTCTACGTTCGTCATTGAATTCCCTGTAATGAAGCCAACACGCTATCAAATGGAATATTTTAACTTGTCTTATGTGTAATCAAACATTTTCTTGAAGTTCTCATGACTACGTAGTACTTAAAGGGAGATTCAAAAACTCCCCTTTCTGTCATTCGTGTGATGATTAGTGTCACTAGTAGTTTTGCATTCCCTTTGGTGAGCCCATGAACAGAGGCTCCCTTACGACTCGACTGACCCATAGGAAAAAGTAAGGGACAGCACAGCCGACAATTGGTAATTTTACCACTCGAACGATGCTGCACTAACTAAAGAATAATACTTGCGAGCACGAAAAATAATGGCAGGCGAGTCAGAAAGCACGATACCCCGAATGTCTACAAGATCATGAACTCAGAGTTACCATAGTAGCTAAAAAAAATGCCCGAACTCTGTTCACACGTATATTCAGGCACATAGCTTCGACAGGAAGATAAAGGCGTCACAGGCCTACGTACTTGCACGCGCGTTCATTTTCGTAAGACATTATTTCCCCCTAGATTCCAAGAACCAGGCACGTGTTTGGTCGTGGTTGCACAGACAGTGAGTCCTTCGAGGCAGAATATCGCGCGGAAGTAGACTGGGCTTCAGGGTAAGCGAAAAGTTCCCTAAACACGGTAATGAAAGACTCCAGCTCGTGTCTCAGAATAGATCAGGGCACTCAGAAGACCCTATCAGACGATGAAACATGCCCCAGAATTCGATGGTCCCATTACGCACCTAGAATGACGCAACTTAGTAAAACCATAACTCGAAATCATTAAAATCTTCGAAAAACGTTGCATCAGATTCACGCCGTGTGAAAAATTTCCTCACGCTGAAAAGTTTGCATTAATTTTCTTTTCAGTTTCCAGCCATTTATTCGTTTTTAGTAAATGCTCAGAACGTTCAAATCAAAGGTGAAGCGGACGTTTGTCCTCAATGATTTTAAAATTTACACGTTCTATAAAAACTTGGTGCAACTTCAAGCTAATGGAAGGAGAGGGCAAAAATACATAGCATGTAGTATTTACAGGTCGGTTTCTAGGAAGCATCTTCAATATAAAAAAGAACTAACGTAGTAGGGAACATCATTAATATGAACCACATCTGTTTCGTAAAAAATAAAGTTTCCATCATCAGTACTGGAACAAAACGTAACAAATTTGCAACTATTAACCGGATTAACCAAAAAGGAATACTTCACAAGCTGCGAAATGCGAGCGTACAGTTGACTACATCAACCTGGTCCCGTGAGGCGATTGCCTGCCTCATAACATATGCATGCGAGAAAACGCATGAACGCGGATTTATAACATCCCTTAACACCACGACTGAAAAATTAAATTCTAACTACTACGGGTATGAAACATTTACTAACGATGCTCTAAAACACGCCGCTTTTCAATACCACCAAGCGTAGCGAAATAAGAAGTAGGGGTACGAACGATGTTGAACGATTTATGATCGTTATTTTACATTACCGAAAGTAATGAGTTAGATATATTTCCTCCGGAACGTATTAATATACATGTAGATTATTTCACACCAAAAGAGAAGGGACCATATTAAGTATGGACTTGAGAGAACTATGAATCTATGAACGAAATGTGTTCCTATATAAAATCTCATGTGCATAGAAACAGCACATTAAGAATGAAGAGGAAAAAACATAAAGAAACATAAGCGAAGAAGGCATGAAAATGGGAAGGAACAAAATGGGCTCGAAAGATAGAAATCCCGAAGGCCTTATTACATACTGATATAAGTTTACGTTTGATACGTTTTGAATCCTTCAAAATGAACGAATAACAACAAAATTGTACGTATGTCTACAGGGTGTCGAAAGTGTCATCACAGCTGAATTGTTCATTCGAGTATTGACTGCAGGTCGCATATGTTCTCAAACGTCTATGGCGAACAAAATCAACCTATTCATTTATTTCTACAACATTTCAATGTAGATATACCTTATGACTAATCATGGCCACGTATCACTTTTAAATGACTCAGTACCCATGCAATATTCCAGGAAAACACTAGAAGAGAAAAAGAAGGGAAAGTAAGCACCATCGCTGCACACGGGACCACCTCAATGGCCCCACTTCGGTAAACTGGAGCTTAACTCACCTTCTCTGGCTTCTTCCATCTCTCCTCGAAGTCTTCCTTTTTGCTCTCCAGAAATTCTCTGACTGCAAAGAGAAAAGAAAACACGAGTTAACATACGCAGAGTTTTGTAAAGCGAGCTACGGGGAAGTATAAACTTACTGATTTACTGAAATGTACGAGCGAACTGTAGACAGTAAGTATTGATATAGAATACTCGTACATAAATAGCGTTGCGTACTAGCGAGGCAGCGTTTCGGTGGCTTAAGATCACATCGAAACGAATACTTCACGACAAAATATATGAATACAAATATAATTTCACTCCGAGAAAATAACAAGGGCAGCATAATTATATTCAGTACGAAGTGTTTCTAACTTCAAAACAAAACCAAGAACAGATTTTCCTAACAGTGCAACTGAACAAGTGGCGGGCAGTTCGTAACTTTCTGAGAAACACCAGGCTTCTTCACGTCGCCAAAATGAAAAAAGGACTCGTGTCCACAGGAACTAGATTATTCATCCTATTTTAACGAAACTAGATCCTTCTCGTGCCAAGGAAATGAAAAGAAACAAAAATATTTCTAAAAATTTTGTGGCAACTGGTTTGGGTAAAGGATGAACACATTACACAATGGAGATATATTTTCCAGAAGTTCAAATTGAACGAGAACCGCCCTAAAATATAATGCACGATCCATGTAATTAGTACGCCTAAATGTATAAAAATATTCACAGAACTGCTTCTGGACTGAAGAAAAGAGTTAAATTCTCACGCACTGACAACGACCACATAAGTGGGACATGTCAATATAGGATCAAAGATGCTTCACAGATAACACACCGCAGTGAAAAAAAATAACGAGATAAAATCAACTAAGCATATAGAGTACGCCACTACAACATACATGAAGAAGCCTTCATCACCACCACTGAAGCCAATCGTCGTGCATATGTTGCAGGCACATAATGAAACCAGGGTTACATGAAATGGCTCATTCACTCAGTCGTTAGGTTAGGCAACTATAGTGGTATGAGCCTTTAAATTTCAGAGTCATCAAATGAAATGACTGAAATCTTAGTCATTTCGTGTAATGCCTAGCATGGTTGGGCACTCCACGCAATGACTGGTTTCACTATGTGCCAGTGACACATGTACGCTGTTCGGTACATTGAGATGTTCAGCGTCAGAACGTTGCTGAAGTAGTTTCGGGACTCGCGAGAAATGGTTCATTTTTCCTTAGAAGCCGAGAACTGCTCCGTAAGGACAGGCTGTATACATCAAGGGAATAAATCGAACTCATAAATGCAGCGATGCAGCTAGAAGGCCTCTGCACGAGGCAGAAAAACCTTTTCTGCAGTACTCCCCATTTCTTCCGAGTTTAGGATGAAATTCTACTATGTACTCTTGAATATTGGTTGGCCTTTCGGTCCCACTTATCAGTATTTCATTTGAGAATATTCCTGTGAGCGTAATTTAATATATCAAAGTGTAAGTCAAGAAATTACATAGGACAAAATTGACGTTCATCTGATCCAGCCACGCTGATGATATGCTGCAGTGTCATCAATAGGACACTAAATATTGTATAGTAAATGACTGTCTTCTACAAGGAAAATTAACGTTTTATTTGACAAAATACGAAATGATAGTCCTTTGATCAACATTGTTTCTTTATGAATAGTTGATTTCCGAGGAAACAACGAAGAACATTTGGGGCTCTGTACATGTTTCAATGAAAAAAACATTCATTTTAAGAACAGATACAAAGAGTCCCCCATTTCTGGAGGGTCAAGCACACTAGTAAAAGTGAGCACATGGCATAACACGTAACGAAAAAAATGAGCCAGCCGTGTCACAGAGCACGCATGAATTGATCCGGGTTTTGAGAAGTTAATTATACTCGGGTACGAGTGACAGTGCTCGCGAGCGATGTACTTGGCTTGTTAGGACCAGGATTCTACAGACAAGTGGAAAGAACCACAAAGAGCACCATGAGCCCTATATCGGCGCTGTTGTAATAGCATGCGGTATCGTCAGACAATAGCCAACGCGGATACAATTGCAAGCGCTAATGCCCGCAGCGGCGCCACAACACGAGTAGTAGTAGTACCGGCATCATCATTATTGTTATTACTTATTTTACTGCCGAGCGAACAAAGGTTGTCACGGACAGCGACTGTGACAGGACGCATAGTGAAGTTTATAGTCGCTCTTTCACGAGGGTTGATGTCGCGCAGGGAAACCACGAACATATGGACAACGCAACAACGTTGGACAAACGTGTCCATAGGGGTCTTTATGTGCATGTTCATGTGAAAAATAAGGTCTTCTTTTGAATTAGTAATCACAACTGTACTGTAATTGTAGCACTAAGAATAAATATTCAGAACGAGGAAAACCAATGACGTTACAACATTTCCTTCTGCTAATAAAGCGCGCGTAGGATGAAATAAAATTGGAATTCGTTTCCACATAAAACTATGAAAAAGATGTCTCATGAGCTCAAATGTAACAAAAATAAGTACCAGTGGTTAATAATCGCCGGTAACTTCAACAGCTGAAAACTGAAAGATAGTCTGGTAGACCTCAGTCCATAACACGCGAGGATTTACCAGCGAAAGAATGGTTGATTTGTGAGAAGTCAAAGGTTTCATTCATCCATCAGGTTAACCGGAACATGCTTGACACTCAAGATCTAGTCAAGTTATATCGGAAAGATCGATTGGTAAGAACCAGAACTACCGCATCGTCATAAAATAGTATTTTGACTCAGTTTAATTCAGAAACACCATTTCGGTTAACAATTAATAACGAAAATTAACACTACCAATAAAACTTAAGCAAGACGCCCACACAATACTGACACCAATCGTCGTCATCTTTGGACAGGAGGGAAGACGGTCTGAACTTTTCGGAAAAAGTGGAGGCCCAATGAAACAGCAGCTTGACACCAGATACAGGCTCGCTGTCGCACGACAATTGGCGACTAGCCTTACGACTGCTGGCGACACTAGTCGGCCGACTATTGACTCGACTGCTGAGGCGACTGGAAGTGCGACTGGCCGATTTCGAGCGACCCGACAAAATGCTCGATAGCGGCTGTTGTAGTCGGCTCGACACACTTTCTACCACCCTCGATATGTGAGAGGAAGATTTGTTGCTCTGCTCAGAGTCTGGCTGGTTGGCGGCCGTGGACTTGGAGGAAGACTGGGACGAAGAAGTCTGAGACTGGGACATGGACTCCGAGGGACTTGAGTCCCGACGTGGCATTGGGGTGGCGTCCGTCTTGTCAGGGTGAGGAGATTCAATTCTGGGCACACTTTTATCGGTTCCGGTTGAGTGGTCGGAATCTTCGGGGAGTGCTGGTTCACACTCTTCGTTTTTTATCTCTTCGATGTTTTCATCGGAATCTGTGCCACTGCCACTTGTTAGCGATGAAGGTTCGCTTTCACCAGTTTTGGTGAGCTCGACTACGGGTCCTTTGGAACTCATTAGCATTTTCACGGTATTATAATTCAGAATTAAAATTCATTAAACTTTCAAATGAAGTCGAAATCCACAGGATCTACACGAACACTCACGATCTTCACACTATCAAAACTTCCTGACAAACGTTGGGTCGCGAGTAGTGGCAGTAAAACTGTGATGAAGAAAATGAGATTGTTCCTTCATATTCCACAAATGTCTTACTTAGAAATATTTGAATGACTAATAACAAAAAAGATATTCAAAGTGAAACCAAAGGAAAAAAATTAACATCTACAGCATATAATGACAAAAATTATCGTCCAGTTCAAATATTGTAAGAATATGACCGATTGCCCAGGCTCCGGTCCCGCTTAATTAAGGTGTTCATCACCAGGGGAAATTCAATGAAAGTTGTTTCAGCATCGCCTGAGGCGGACCAAATTTCCGTGTACTTACAAGACAAACTCCCCGCACTGATAAAAGAAAGGGGAAGTATCTTCAACTCTTTGAGGTCCTGCGGGGAGTAGGCGTACCACTAAGATAAAATGCTGTACACAGCGTGTGCTTTTATTAGGCCTCGTGGCGCCGTAGAAACTGGAAAATTGTTTCTTTGGGGACCACTTTTGACAACTAACTTGTATTATGTTTTTAATATGACAACATGTCCGTCAGATTTCGCATATTCAGCAACAAAACCTCACTCTTTGGCCAAGCCTCAAGAGATTAAGAGGCGAACTGAGGAGAAATGAGCAGAAAGCGAAGACACTCTCGCATGGAGTCGTCGCAGGACACTTGGTCTCCTAACGAACAAGACTGAAGAAAAAATGCAACGAGAGGCCTACTTTACTACAGAATTCAGTTCGAAAAAACTGCTGCAACTAGCATCCTGCTAAGAAAGCCCAGGAGTATCACTGAGTGTCACAAGCTTCCTAGGTGCACTGACGAGGGCAGGCACTACATCAGCAGGCTCTATTTAGATGAGCTCAACAGCCTTGCTTAATTCGGAGAAAAAGTTACAGATTGCTCAAGATCAATGACAAGTTTGAACGGCTGTAAAAGAAGTCTTCTAAATTCTAAAATGCTTTCTACGAATTATGATTGTTGAACTTTCGAGACACACCAAAACTGTTCCTCACTTGCAAATTTGCATCGCTTGCTCATTACTTTTCGCTCCACCGAAACAAAGTAATAACACGTTTCATTTTGAGTTCTTGCTTTGTCCCTCGTATGAATGTTTTATTCGTGACATTTAAACATCTGACGTGTTCATCAACATCTCTGGAAATCCCAAGCAGTAAAAGCTCCACAGGAGATGTCCGGACTTGGGTTTTCAAATTTTAGCCTCAACTGGAGCACCAGCCTATTCAAAATTAGACAGAAGCACGAGAGTAACGAGGCTTCATTAGTGTGACAGACCTTGAACACTGACTGCCAATCCTAATTGAAACATTTCAGTAACTAAGATTGGGAAGATTTCAGCCTTGACAGCAGCGACACTACAGGTGTTCCGAGAGCCACGGACACGGATGCAGCACTGCAACACTTTCAGCAAAAATTACCGATTATCGCGACACGATTACGATGAACTGTTTCACTAGCGTCGATTCTCTCATTTGATGAAACAGTTCACAGTCAGAAACACAGATTCACTAGGAAATAGAAAATGACGGAAAACACCACAGCACTTTACAAGCACCACATCCTAAAGTCATCTTCGAAACACAGTACGAGTTCAAGTGAGAGAGATGAAGAAATTGATACAGGATTATTTAGATGAAAAGACGAAGATGCCTGAGCCAAGACGCTGAGCACGGAAAGCACGATTTGAGCGATTTGTTATTTTCAAGGTAATAATAATTACTTAACTACGAAAACAACTCACTAATCAAGCACCGGAAAACTTTCGGGTTGAAAGACACTTAACAAATGAACAAGGCTATCGGTGAAACAATGATAAAGTAGTAAATATTTTGCTAAGTTCAATCTACATTGCTAGGTTGACGCCCATCGTGAGTCGCTTCTCCCTATAGCACATAAAAACTGAACCTCAACGTTCAACTTTCGAGTCTTTAAGAAAGTGCTCCAGTAGTAGAGAAGCAAGCGGCACCCACACCACACCAATGATACCAGTGTACTGATCCACTAAAGAGCGGGCAACCCACTCACTCAGTGCGCATATCGCCGCGGGGTGAATAAGGGTAGCGGTTCCGTACCTTTTTGCACTCGTGAACTCTGTAGGGGCCAACTTTGTTCATTCATGAACGTCCATTGCTCAACTAAAATTTGGAGCTGAAAAAATATTGTACTTCGCGTCGTAAAATCTTTACCGCCCCAAGAGTAAGAAACGACAAAAAGGAAAGATCGTTTAATTCCGAAACAAGTCACACGTGATACGATCATAGTAACCGTAGAAATACGCCTGACTTCAAGGCGGGTTATCTTCGTACGAATCCCGAAAGTGGTAGCTGAAGAAACGCAAAAATCTAACTGAAGGGGCTGTACTCTCTAAGGTGTTAGTTCTCCCGTACGTTCCTTGCATTGTTTCCAACACTCGTGTTTAGGGTGAGACAATTCTTTGAAAGCACATCGAACATAGCTCAATGACTGTCAAAATGTTTGAGCTCGGGGCATCAGTCTGCTCCAACGCCGGCACAGAAGCGCTGCTGCTTGCGAACTGAAGAGCAAAACAATCACACAAGACTAACTAATGTAAAGGCATTGTTTCTCCCACACGGGCTCAGGATAGAACTTGAGGTATAGAACAGATTACTCTGTCTTTGCTCAAAATCACTTGAATAAACACTGGCCTGAGCACACTGAGCGCAGAGAAAAACAGAACTCAGGCGATGAATTTAAGTAATTAGATAAATGAAAGATTCACCCATGACGTAGTAACTCACAGGGAAATTGAAGTCAAACGTAGCTCATGATGGAAAAGTTTTACCAAGTGCTGAAATTTGATCATTAGATTCTACACAAAATGCGAATTTAAACCAGGATCCATCACATACTTCAAGCTCAGTTTCAGCACAAAACAATTATTTAAAAAAATGAAATGAGGACGATTCAATAAAACACGGATGCAAAGATGAAATAGGAATCAACACCATCGATTTGGGCGAAGACATGATTTCCAAATATAACTGCTGGTAAAAAATCATTGGCACAATGGCATTAAGTTACTTTTTTTAATAGAAGTCTAAAAAACAACTGTCACGTCAACTTAACAAATAGATTTAATATTATTATCAAGGTAATTTAGTAAGCAGACGCAGCACAACATTAATTTTTATCTCCAAATGAAAACACGCAAGGAAAATCTGAAATGCAAAAACAAATGAAACTAAAAAATGAGACCACCGAGACCCCCAAGTTTGCCACGCAGAAGAAATATTCCAACACAAAAATTGATTCAACTAAACTGTTCAAAGATTACATTATACAATACTGAGGACCAAGCATTAGTACAGCCGTTCATGGTACGCTCCAGCGACCTCCTCAGACGTAACACTCATAACATTCGGTCACAATTACAGGAGAACGACCCTTGCAGTCGCCACAAAACACTCAAAGTTGTAGTGGAATGCCTGTACACGGACAATAACGCGTCCTCTGTATCCATTATACTCGTGATTTGCCAGGACGCCTTTCCCGTTTAGTTGGAGATAGGGGCCTCTCACCAGCTCTACGTACGCCCAGCATGCAGCGATTTCTTCAGGGGAGCTGGCAGTAACGGAACGTGACAGGAAACTCCCCAGAGTATACAATATACTACAACATCCAAATGCAATCACGTACAGAACAGTTCACCCGATTGTTGGCCCTGAACACCACTGAATGAATAAACAAATAAAATATACAAACAGAGTAGGCTACAAAAATCAGAATTTCAGTGGCCATTCACTGAACAAGCATATCAATAAGGGGAGTAAACTAATTATAATATCTGAACCACGAGCGTCAACCGAGAAGACGACGTCGACACCAGCGCGAGAGCTCGCTTGCACGTAACACCGGAATACTAACACGAGAAAACCAGAATAGAAAATGGAGAACAATTTAACCCTTTCAACTCAGAATTTTGCGACCACTTCTGACTGGTTCACAAATGCACAAGACGTTCTGAAAGGGCCAAAAACAATGGTTGTACCATTCTCTCCAGAAAATAAGTAGAAAATCCTTAATTAAGAAATGTAAAATTTGAATCGAAATCATGGCTTATGTAAGACATATATTGCATTAAAACGAGCGTGTCATTAGACCAGTTCAACGGGAAAATATAATTTTAGGGCATAAAACGTTATAAAAAACTGCTAATCCAGTGATCTAACAAGACAAATTTGACGCTCACGAACTACTGAAAACCACTCTTTCATTCAGTATGCCTGAATGAAAGAGTGGTTTTCAGTGCGCAAGTCGAATGCGCACGCTCGTGACTCGACTTGCAGTTTTAAAAGAGGGCACTGCAGATGTTGGAAAAGGATAACTTGCCACGAGGATTCTTCACAATCCATGCGCAAGTGAAGACTGTTCAAACGGAAGTCTGTCACCTTATACGATAACGAAAAGGATTAAGGGAGAATACAAATGCTGCAACACTATAGATACTTCAATACTATCATTCGACCATGCTTTCCTACACGTAATGTGATACTCAAATTTTGTACTTGTGATGGCAAAATACTGCATGTACTCAACCGTGAATTTAATAAAGGTTCTAAGTCATTTTAAACAAACAACAATGAAATTTGGGATTCACCTATACTTTTGAAATCAAAATCATACACATCAACTGAACTCTGCATATGAATGTGCAAATTTATTCCTTAGGTAGGCATAGAAACGCAACTTCTGCAATATTTCTAAGCATCGAGTTTTAAATTGTAAAGAATAGTACATTTATTGATAACAATAATTTCACGATTTTTAAATACACGCACTACGGTAAAACAGATCAGAAAGGTGTTAGGTATCGCCCATACATTAAGTTAAATATAGAATTGATTATCTGGATATGTTGCTTGTTACTCTCAAAATAGCTCATCAAAGTTATCTCTAGCACTGAACTGACATGACAACAAAAACCACCGTTTTTCCTTACAATTTAATTAATGCTCGATTGAGTTCAGTTTAAATTTCGACAACATAAAGGTTGGCTTAACCACATAAGGTTTTTACTATCCATCTCAACAAGCTCTCGTTAGTCTTTAACCAAACTTGCGAAGAAACACCACGATGCTAGATGAGATGACCTTCATGGCGGGTTTCTGAGTAGGAAAGTGTGACAAGCACAAGATCAGCTGCTAAGCATTAAATCCCTTAAAACAGGACCACCAGCACTTTTTCCACTGAAATTTCGCGTGGGGTCACAACTGAAATCGGGTCTATCAACAGTGTAATTCACGAGGATTAGAGAAGCAGTTTGTAGACACCATCTCGCAAACTTGAGGTTTTCACGAAAAGAAGAGCAAAATTCGTGCGGTGTTACAAAAACGAGAGAGGTTCTTTGTGAGGCAGCACGCAGGTGCTCGAAGAGAAGAACACTCGGTGGGGCTGTTAGCTAAAAGCTCGGTGTCACGAGAGGACAGGGCGGCCAAATGGTGGCACGTCACGGGGCTACTGCCGAGCACAGGTGTGCTCTCTCCCTGCACTGGCCAACATCTGCTCAAAATATGGCGCTCGCAATATCAAGGACAGTATGAAGTGAACATAACGGAAATGTGATGCTTGATGTAGTCTCCGCCGCAGCCAACACTTGCTCAAAGTAACACCAGATATTCCCTTTACAGATTCGCAATACGGCGGCTCACATAGCAATACCTGGCACAAACGGACACGTACAATACTTCCAATATCAACTAGGAAGCCATCCTATCTACTGGGTGGTCTATAGATGGCGCTGAATTTATATTTTCGAAGACCTCATTAATTTATGCGCACTCAGCGTCGATATACAATGCGAACACTTGGCAGACATTGTGTTCCTTGCTTAAACGGGAGATGGTTCTCATTAGAAATACGTAGAATGTAACAATGCTTATAAACATTCTTTTCAAATTTCACCTTTCATATTTGCCGCTCGTTATGGCACATCATACATCTATATCACAAAATAGAGGCGAGTCAGTACTCTCGCTCCCGAGTTAGTCAAGCTACTGCCTCCTTACAAGTGTTAGACCGTAACGCGACTAGTTTTTTTAATCATAAAGCTTTCACATATAAAAGATGACTTGCAAACCTGTACGATTTGAGCATTCACAGCAATTTTCGATCTCTCGACTATTAAGCTTTTAATTAGGAACATTTTGGTTCACACATTACAGTTCGTGGACGTAAACAGCCCTCATTGTACGAACGTAAAACAGATGTACTAAAATCAAAGGCAGCATTATCAAGGACAATTCAACGGCAACATTAAAGTTAGATAAATTAGCTACAAAATAAACACTCAAATTTACAGATTTCTCACAACCACAATCATAAATTAATTTTCTATTTTTCGGAGATAATAACGCTCACATGACGAACGAGATTAAAACCTGTAAGACATCGTCACAAAATAAAGTGGAGGAGATGATGCATTCCAACCCGAGTGAGGTACGAATGTCATTCTGTCGAGAGGGAAAGAGGCAAAAATGAATAATACAAGACCGATATAAAAATAACTAAAACATAGGGTGTGGAATCGACCATAGCAAAAAGTCCCAGAAGTACACCTGCATTAACCATATGAGCACCACGAGCTTCATGACTGATTATTCGTTAGTTAAAAGCTTCCTATTCACACGAAATATACAAAGAGAGCGAAGAGAAGAAGGGACCATTTAGTATGGACTGTAGAAAAGGTAGAATCTATTCACACGTGTGTTCCCACCCTGGATTCCCTACCTATAGAAACATCAAATTACGAAGGAAGAAGCAGAAAAGATAAAGGTGAGATGGCGAAGAAGGTGTGAAAATTGAAAGAAGCAAAGTGAGCACGAAAGACAAGTACCTCAGGCCTATCTACAGCTGAGGTAGCTTAACCGTGTCCTCCTGGGGACGCCAGTCCTCTTGGGATGGGATAGGCAAACTTAACTAAACCCTACTGCCTATCCTATGCCCCCTGAGATGACCAGGGGCACAACATGGGCTCATTTCACGAGAAAACTGCTATTATTTTTTTGCAGAAAACAAAATGCAGTCATATTATTATAATAATGAATATATCAATTCGTTCATTACAGGGTTAAAGACTGATGTCCTCACTGCGCACCAGGACAAGGGTTGGTCACGGCTACACCTTCGTTAACAGGTGAGTTGGCACAGCTGCTCTGTGTTGTGGACGAGTGAGGCCCGGTGTAGCGAGCCAATCCGCCCACACTTTGTAGGACGCCAACACGAGTTCAAAAGATCGATTGATAACACCAATGTCAAAGTCACAGCTGCCCGAGTTTGCGGCGCATAATGAAGTAACTTCGTTTGGGCTCCAAGCCCTAATGATTGTACAATGTTAGTTTTTTAACTGTGAAATATGCGTCCGTAGAAGTCAATCGCTTAATACACATCAACTTGAATTGCGTCTTTCTATCATGCTGTTGCCCCGTAGTTTTAACTGAGTGCATTCGAAGATCGCAATGACAAATGATAGCGACATATATTGTTCGATGTTCCAATTGACCCCAATAGCACGATTTGCAATTCAAAACTCCTCGACGACTATGAATAAATTAAAAATCGACCACTGGGGAAACGAAAAGTCCCCTGAATTGAGGCATTAATGAATGAATTAATAATGAATGATTCTCGTTCGTTATTAACCGCTCATGAAGCATCATTGCAAGGTAACACGCATTATAATTATGCAACAGATAGCCACAACACATTGATTACATAATGATGCGATCGCAACTCCCGAGTTGCCTAGCAGGTTGCCATAAATAGAAACCCAATTATAGCATATCACTAAAATATCAATGCACCAGAGTAAGAGTTACCCTATTTTAAACACCGCCGACGAGATCGGCCACACGCGAAGGTCACCTCACAGACACGCAACAGAAATACGTTTCAATTGAATGCAACATCCACCGACCGAACGACATCACGACCTACAATTGCCGCAGACAACCAAAAGCTACAAAAAACCTTTGCTCCCATGTACATCCGATCGCATGTTTGCCAACGCGAACAACACGCATTTTCAAGTCCAAGGCAGCCAGAAAACATGCGAGTACGTAGAAGTCGATATCAATTCGAGGTTGAAGCGAGAACTGCAGTTTAATAGGGACGCCTGTCTCTTAACGTAAATAGAGCGTAGTCTTATCAGCTGCAGCTTCAATTTTTTTGTAGCAGTGTGATTCTCTCACCTCAACTCACCAATGACTTGTGTGAATTTAGCGACCGTTTATCCTGCAACGATTCAGCGTGACAAAATGCACGCAATCGATAGCTAGTCGACCAGAACATATATTTTATTTGTATGCTATTAACGTTGAAGTTCGATCGTATCCCGCGTTGTTGGCACACGCTTACGCACAAAAAAAAAGGTACACATAAAACCCGGCGTCTCTTCGAAATTCTCAATTCTTGAGACGAAATTACAGTGCCCTCGCTTTGTAAAAGAGCAGAGGCTCTTGACGTCACGCGAGGCACACGCGATCTATTTAGCTCAGAGACGCGACACGGCGAAATTAACCACGTGGCTTCAATTGGTGAAATGCCTCAAATCTCACAAGCTTTCTTGGCCTACGCTTCATTCAGGAAGCTGAACGGTGAGAATGATCTGTTCTTATTACAGAATAGTCTCTAAGCCCCCCAAAACTGATATTAGAGACGAAATAACTGCATGATTGATACGATCAATAATTCGACGCTGCATGAACAAGAACATTAACGCTCTTTTAACCATAAATATCAGTGATACTTCATGAACGATATGAGCATCGTTCATGTAATATGGAATAAGTAAACAAGAGTACCTACAACAATGCTAAATTCAACAGCTATAGAGTCCAAATATTCAACTGAAGTATCAGTAAGATTTAACAGCATTAAAAACATTTTTAGATCGATCGATCTACACTCTCACGCTAAATTAGAATCTTTTACACCACGTTCAGAACGAACGTGGGTTGTTCTAAATTCAACCAAGAAATATTTCAGTAAAAATCAACACGTTCTTGGGAAATTAAAAAACAGATTAACACAAGTGTTCATGAATCTGTCAGAATTACCAGGCTCCGAATTGTGCAGTCGGCAGAGCGCAGTTTTCTGCTGACGTCGCCGAAGTGTTTAGCGCGGTCCTATTTGAGCTTGTTAGGAGGCGCGGCCGCGGGGCCTGTGCCAGAGATGGAGCTCCGCCTTGAACTTCAAAACAGCAAAATGCTGAGCCGGAAGACGGAGTATTACAAGGATTAAGCTATTGAAGCGGTATTCCCTTATCTGTTATACACGAGTCATGAGCACAAAGCATGATAATATAAGAAATGGTAATCTTTCAAGAACGATGGTCGTGACGTTATTTCAGGTAGATAACCTTGTACAACGAAGTGTACGATATTTTGGGCATACGAGATGCTTCAACGATATTTCCATATCATTTCCACGCGTCAATCAAGAACGAGCACGTCTCGAGAACACACATCAGTAGAAACACATCGACGGGGACATTGTTTGGGGTCGACTGCAAGTTTTAGACTAAAATTCGATTTCGTAGAACGAGAAAACGAAGGGAAATTGCAATTGCACTACGACAAACCATACTAAGACTCATTTTCTCAGGCAGAAGCCAAAGTAGATAGAGAAGAACAAACAATGCACGGAAATTGAACCACTCGTAGAAAACTACCAAGAACATAATTTACTTAGCTCATCCACTCGAGGTAGAAATGAACAACTGAACGCTGGCCAAATTTTAATTTGGGATCACAAGCAATAGCGCGGCTTTCCTTATTCTCCGTGACTGATCGCGCATTCCTTGACGAGGGCAAGAAAAAATGAGGCTTCTAACTTAAATCATGGTGATTTTTTATAAGACACCAGGCTTTAGCGCAACACCAAACGACAGTTATCCGACGACGGAGCCTCTCGTGGCGTAAGCATAATCCACTTATTTAGTGCCAAAAACACGGTTTATAAGTGCTCGCAACCATCAGCCAATTGCTGAGCATCCAATGCATTCGCAGGTACAACGACGGCAGGACTGGGGGAGCAATCGGACAGAAAATGTTCCACGCGCTGAACTACGGACAAATGAATTCAACACAGAGCTCCTTGGTTATATTGAGCGCTTTTGCACCCCTATTTCCAAGAGGTGATACCAGGTAAATATAGAATGGTGGGAGAACTGTGAAGGTAAACTTCATGATTTAAAAACTTCTCGATCTTATCGAAAGGCGATGTATACGCACACGTTTATCTTTTCAAATATCTTATTATCACTTAAACAACAAATGCTTGCAGTTAAGGGTACAAAACCTTCCTAGTCCGAAGTAAAAAAACCTTCTAAAATGTTAATATTTAGCCACACACTAAAGGGGCTTCTGTGTCGCAGCGCGAGGCGCTTGGGTTCTGTGGAGTTTCCGTGTTCGATTCCGACTGTGCGATAAGCTGATTTTCAAGTACTCACGAAGTGCTTCTCTTGGGAAAGGAAGATTAAACCTCAACATTCCTCACTGCAATCAGGTACCACGTCAGTAACTAACGGGTGTTTAAAACTCAGTATGTTGCACGTACGTCCCCTTGATGGGAACAATATGCTTCACGTACGTCCCCTTGATGGGAACAATACGCTGCACGTACGTCCCCTCAATGGGAACAATATGCTGCACGTACGTCCCCTCAACGGGAACAATATGCTGCACGTACGTCCGCTCAATGGGAACAATACGCTGCACGTACGTCCCCTTAATGGGAACAATATGCTTTACGTACGTCCCTTTAATGGTAACCAAGTTGGTGCCGTTCACGTGCAGAGCACAGGAGCGAAAAAAGCCGTGCAGGACGGTACACGCGCCATGGACGGGACACAGCGTGCACCACAGCGTCCCTCTCGATATAGAGTTGGCAGCTGCGAGCTTATGGCACTGCAGCTATACATACAGAACTCTTTTGACAGCTCTACGGCCCCAGCGTACAAGCCAAATACTTGCTGCAGCAACAACAACTACACAAACATCTTAAATTGATGTTACAATTTAATCCGACTTTGCAGTCGCACATTCGCGAGAAATTTAACGGCTAATAGTTCACAAGTTTACTTTGTTCCTTAAATAATAAACGATAGAGAGATCAAGTCCACGGTTTTGTGAAATGAAGTGAGTAAAAAGAAGTTTTTGGAAATCCGCCAAACATGCAAGGGCGCCTCGCCAGGTTCCAGGTAAGGAACGTTTCAAATATTTCCCACACAATTGGTATAGCCTATGTGCGTACCAGCGTAGTGTTCCCGAGCCGTAAAAATTGAGGGTAAATCTCACATGACACGATGTAATTTTCTTTTATCACTGATACGGAGTACCTCCTCTGACAGTCTCGCTGACTAGGAATACGTAACCGAGAATCTGGATCTGGAAATTTTCTCTTAATTCTTTCAATATGTAAATAAATGGCTACACTCATAAATCAAATGTATATATACATACGTGGTGCATTAGTAAATAGTATATAAGCTCCCGGGACAAAAAATTAGTCGCTTGCCACTAATATGGCGTAGGACCCCCACGAGCTAGAATTATAACTCATGGAGGCAATTCTGCACGGCATTGAGATAGCAAGTGTCCTAATGTACACCTGGTCGATTTTAAACCATTCTTGCATTAACTGATCTCGTAGTGAAAACCACAATAAGCGGATGATCTTCTCGACGTCTAGCCTGTCATTCTAGGTGGTCCCACGAATTTTCTATTGTATTCATGTCTGAGGACTTAGCTGGCCAACCTGAATGCCTGACATAATCTGAATGACCATCATGCTAATTAATGACAGCTCTATCCCGATACAACCGGCAGTTATCCTGAAAAATAGGCAAAGCAATATGTTATTTTTCATTCACATGTGCTAATGGCAAGCCTTGGTTATCTAGCAGCTGAAAGTAGCCATGCCGATTCAGTTTAAAGGATACCTCAACTGAAGGACTCGCTTCTATATTGCTGAAACAGTCCCAGAACATGACAGACCTACCTCTTCTTCTGCCATCGCCCATTGCACACAGCTTCGCTGAAGGCTTTAGGAGGTCTTCGGTGAAAACGACGGCAAACATCTTCGCCATAGAAACAGAATCGTGATTCATCTGACCACATGAACTTATCCACTCCTCTACAGTCCAATGTGCGTGTGCTTTGGCCCAGTTTAAACAAGTGGTCTCGTGCGTAGGAGTTGTATCGGCCGTTTACAAGTCCCCCTCTGCTCGATACATGCATTGCATGGAGTTTCCTTCTAAGAGTTCATTCAGAAACAGTCGGAGTAGGGCCACAATCATTGACGTTTCGCAGTAGTTCGATTATCGATGCAAAGCGATCTGGTCAACAATTCGAGATACACGGCGGCGGTCCCTATCGGTTGGAATTTTCTTCCAACCACAACTTTGCCTTGAATTGCTCTATATATCAAATTGTTACTATTGTTAGTAGCCCCGCATAACAGTGCGGTATGAAATATCAGCAAATTCTGCTACTTAACCCAATAGGTACCCCTTAACCCGATCAAATGCAATAGCTTATTTTTAGCCATTCTGAGACGTCTTGCTTGCGTCCCATCGTTGTGGAGCAACTAAGAAACAAGTCTGTTCTTTGCCAGCTTGGAATGAAGACTGATGCCTGTTCAGTACTTCTGTATAACCTAAACTTCGGCCACAGCTTTGAAAACTGATTCATGAACGTAGTTAATAACTGGAGCTCGAACATTAGCCGACTAGTTTCTTCTCCGAAGAGTTACGCTGTGGGACCTGCAAAACACATTAGAGGGTACAAGGATTTTGAGTAAGTTGGTAAAAGATTAAATAGTATGAATAAAATAGCATTTAATAAAAACACCATCCCGTTAATTCAGAAATTATAAGTGCAACATTACGGAAAAGGAACAGAAGATAAGAGCGTCATTTTCTTTTCGGAGACTAATATGCTTCTGATGAAATATAGCATCGCATTCAAGAAAATTTACAGGAGATAAAATGTATCTCATCCGAAAATGAGTAAAGAGGGACATTGCGTGCTTACTGAATGTGATAGAAGTCGACATAGAACACCCTGGTGCTTTAAATGCATTTCAAAGTTAGTCTTCGTTCATTATATTTCGATCGAAGACCAAGTAGCAGAAAGCTGTTGTACTTTACAACATATTAATAGAGCCTAATTATAAACATTCAGCAAAATAGAACCCCAGGCGCGTGTTCAATCGTTCTAAGAAGGACAGAATGCAAGCGGCAAGAACTGGCCTCGTTAAGTTATCCGCTCTAGATGCTGCAAAATATGTTCCCTTCGAGGCGATGAAAATAGCCAGGCGGCGTCACCAAGTGCACGGCAGGAACAACTACCAACCAAAAACACTTTTACGTGGGCAAGAAGCATTTTTCCTTTTTCTTTCCCTTACGAGAGAATCGCGGGTATTTCAAGCAGCGGCATTTAAGAAGGAGCCTCGTGACAGAGGTCGTTGAATTAGTATGAAGTCATGCCCTGCAGCAGCGCTGCACCATCATAGCGGACGGCCTAAAATAATCACCAGAAAAAAGTTCAACGAGCGGCCGAGATAATGTGGAGTCGGCAGAATTCTGTGGGAAAACTCAAGCTCGGATGTTAATGTGGGAGTCCATAAAATGGGGTTTTAATTGGCTCTTTTCTAACATTTTCAAGAGGAGTGCATCATTACTAACATTGCTCGACTGTGGAAGTTCAAAATTGGTAAGGAATTTAAACAAAAAATGAAGTTAAATGTTTAATATTACCGGAAACTAGCAAGAATGAACGCTAACTTAGAACACAGAATGAAATACAGCGAAGACTTGATAATATTAATAATAATAACATTCGTCGATAATAGAATATGTTATCTTGAGTGTAGAGTCGATGGTGTTATATTGCCAATCACTAACTCGCACCATAATCAGATGTAGACAGACATGCAACTCGTGAGACGAGAACTTGACGAATCGTCACAAAACTTCGTTCACATAACACAACACAACACTGCAGCTCTTCCACTTTAACTAGTCTTTATCCAGTGAACAAGAGTTCGACAAACCAATAAGCGCACGTTTGTAAGAACAATATTATGAAGAAAGAGTGACGCGTACTTTTTATTAACTGACACGGTTAGGGTAAAATTAAATGAAATCCGAGGAAAGCGGGACAAAACTATATTAAAAAAAATGAAAAGCCGAAAGTTGGTAAATCTATGTATAATGGAGTGGAAATTGTGACATCGGTAAAATATTAGCCATAGTTACTTCATAATAAATTTACGTAGAAGCTAACCTTAAATCAAGAAAAATTGGCCGAAAGCTTATCGCATGAATCACAGGCGGTCAGGTAGCACCGCTGCCAGAAACAACCTCTCGGCCACCTAGAGTAAAAAGTCAATTCAGCCAACGCAACAAAACGCACCGCTAAAATGAAATAGCGACTCAATAATAATATAAAGAAAACCGTACACCACACGAATAACGCACTCGACCCAAAACGAGCACAGGTGAGATGCCTCGCTGCTTCTGTAGTGGGGAACCAACCAACCACTGGCGCTTTTCAGGGATGCCAATTTGCGGCAGCATGCCGGCGGGACTGACACACTGCATAGCACCCCTCTTACGGCAGCGCCTGAGACCTGCACATGCCCTTGGAGGAAGCTCACTTCAACAAAAGTCAACCCTTCTAGCGCACACAAACTAAATGCAACGGTAGAATTAGACATAATATATAATACGTATTACACGATAGTCAAGTAGTAGTAGTGGTATAGATTGAAGAGCTTCAGTGACTCAGACTAAGTCGCACCGAAACAGAAGGAATCCTTTAGTATGGACGGTAGGAAATGGGAATCCATGCCCAGTGAATGAAGAGTGAAAAGACAAAGATGAGACGGCATAGGTATGAAAATTGAAGGAAGTAGAGCGAGTACATAAGACATAAGTCCTGAAGGCTTATCTTTAGAAGAGGTAACCCAACAGCGCCCGCCTGGAGTCGCCGGTGTGCATATCATATGATGGACAAACCTAACCCTGTTGCCTATGCTATGCCTCATGAAGGAACATGATAGTCAAAGAAAAATATACGTTCTCAACGACAATGTAGCAAAGTATGGTTACCTTAACAGCCCAACGAAAGAGTTACTGAAAGCAAAGTGAGTGGTATATGAACGAAGTCAGTGATCAACTCAAGATCAGGAAGAAGATTGACCTAAAAATCTAAGAGCTAAATTTTATTCATGAGTTCAAATACGAGCGTTTACAGGAGCATAAATATTTAATGATTTGACATCAGAATTCAGAAGCTTAAATTTTTCACTAGAACAAAGCAATGAAACAAAGCGAAAAAAGTACGTCGGCATGTGTTCTTTTTCTTTAGCAAATAATGCTTTACCGGCAGCAAACTAAATTTTAATAAAAATAAAAATGACTAAGTGCTAGAGCACGCGTGCATTATGCGAACATATTAGAGCTGCGGGGCGAGTCAGAGGGTGAGACAAAAAGCCGTTCTAAAACGGAGCAGGCGTTTGTCCATAAATACTGCGAAGATACGCGTCCGCGCTCTCACCCTCGCTATGATCTTACCAGCATCAAGTTTGAGCCAATTAAGCGCAACCTCCATTGTGACGGCAAACATCAAACAACAAAGATTAATTCGCACGTCTTCGTTGTTAATCATTACGAACAAATCCTCATAATCCTCTCAGTAAGTTCACCGGGAAGGACGATACCATTAACGTACTTGGCAGCAGAAGTACCTGCTGGCGCAGCATGGATTACTCCTACACGCCAAGATGAAGCAATCTTTACATACGCTTCACCAGGGGAACAAAACGTCACTTCCTCGAGTATACTGATTTCTCTAAGCGAAAACAACGGAGCACAGGCCAGAAGCGCTTTCCTAATTAGCAGAGTAAGTCTTTCTGGTGAGAGTGAATCAAGAAGCCGTCGACCGATTGAGCAGCTGCAGTCAACTCGAGGGAGTGTGTCCCATTTCGCTCGTGCTTAACGGTACAACCCTCGAGTAGTGGCAATTCTACCAGGTTGTAACGGAAGTTCTGTCCAATTTTTGAGCTATATGTTTAGGGCACGATTACTTTAATTTAGTATGTTAATGTTGTATGCTTATCTATGGCAATCAATAAAATATTCTTTCTTCTTTCAGATTGTGTGATAATTATCGTTATTAATAACTATTTTTACCCTTAAATGTACACTCCAAGTAAAGAATATATCAGGAATATTTTACTGTTTGAATTTCATAAAGGCAAAAGACAGTGGCTAATCGTGGTTCACAGCCAATTCCACAATCGAGAAGTGGACAGCCCCCTAAAAAAATTCTTTTGTGTGTATGGTGCGATTTGAAAGGAATTGTTTCTTATGAACTAATGGGTGACAATCAAACAA
>VOMN01059786.1:0-17329 GCA_014899125.1 Orchestia grillus | reverse complement strand
TTTAGGGAATCAGGAAGTGTCTTTTTCACATGTATGAATTAACTGCTTGAATGCTGACTCGCAAGAGTATCAAGATAAAATGCACAGTGCAATGATCTTACGAACGACCCAAATACTCGACAAGAACGGGTTTCTATGCCCAGTTAAAAATCGTCTCGACATTGGGGCAGTCTCTAGGTGACCACCCCTGCATTGGCGGTGGCACCAGTCCCTTCACCAAGACCTCCTGCTCTGGCCTGCCGCAAGTTGTGCCCGCACAGGCCTGGCGGCGCTGCCCTGCGCATCCTCTGTGCCGTACGTTTCTATATAGACGACCAAGACCGAGTGTATTTTGTCCACCGCGAATTTGCGTCGCATTACGTAGCCACTATGAATGCTCGGCCTACCCTTGAATTGCTGCGGCTATCTGCCCTGTCGGGGGCCTTACTGCCGTAATTAATATTTAACTGGCTAGTTGCCTTCTTCATTTCTGACGTCTGGGTGCAGTGGCTGTCATCCTGACCCCGACTCCGGAGTTTGGTTGATGTTATATGGACGACTCTGATCTTGAGTCTAGTTCATGTCATATGCGTAATTCCGACTCTGGGTTTTTATGTTCAAATAGGTGTTATTTTCCTTAACGTATCAGCTACGGTGCTGTGTAGTAATTTCTCTTTTTAGGGGCTGAATTTGGCAACGATGTCAAACGGCACTTGATTCGGTACCTTTACTGCCGCTGCTTACAGCAGAATGCGTTCTTAGAATCGGAGTTCGGTGAAACATTTCTTTGGCATCATTTGGCGGTGAGCGTATTGGGATCTTTGTGTAGATATTATTGCACTACAATGCAGGTATTATTGCGCGCTATATTTCTCACATCGAGCTTTGAAATATCTTCGTGGAAGTGTTCTTTTGTCTCTTTTGGTCTTCCGACAGTGTCAGGTCTTCCTTCATCCACAAGTCTGTCAGAAAGGGTGTCCAGTTTGTACTGACACCAGACAATGATCGGATGTATTGAAAATGGCTTACGATATTTCAAACCATTCGCTGATTTGTTTTTTCTTTGCAGTTTTAGAAACTCTTGCACCGAGCAAATGGTGCTTGAGAAAATTGAAATTAAAAAAAATGGTAATATCTCTTTTTTTCGGCATTACTACGGGCTCGTTTGAAAACAAATCATATGGTTAGGGATATGAATATTTTATTCATGAATTCAGGCTTGAATATATGTATGAGGTGGAGGTAACGCTAAAAAAATTTTGCGCCTCCGCGTACAAAATACGCCTTGCTGCCTACCGTACCTCACACCGTACTTGTACTCGCACAATAAGTTCATAACGAACGTTAATTTTATGTTGTAGCATATTATACGTACGCTTAAATCACTTACGAAGCCTCATAATGCAGGTGAAGGTAAGCAATGAATTTAAAAGGGCGTAGTACGAATAATGTGGCCTGAGGTAAATAAAATACAATGGATCTCATCAAGGCCGGGGAGCCCCCAAAGCAGCACATGCTGTTTTCACGAGAACTTTATTGGCTCTGTTATTCTTTACACGCAAATGGACGGGCTTACAAATCCGGACACCTCGCGTAGATGCTAACGCATTTTATTCTGAGGGACTTTACCCGTTCAGGGCATGTAAATTGTTTACGAAATTTGATGGGTTTAACGTACCAAGTTCAAGCTAATTAAGCTGAGGCTGAGGTGTCTATACAGGACTCTAAATCTGCCCCTGTGAATGCTGCAAATTACAGGTTACGTGTTGTCAGGGTTCTGTAATGCGTTATCCACTTCATGTATTTTCAAAATTTAGGTTGTTTTAAGTATTTTTCGTGGAAAGTGTATATATTGTAGGGTATTCTAATTGTTCATTTGGCAGTAGATGAGTTAGTTTGTTATTGTATACTCGTAAGGTTCAAACTTCTTTATAAAATGCCTTTCATGTCCAAGTAAGTAGCATAATATTTCAATTGTATGCTCGTCAATAATATGAGTTCATGTTTCCATTTTTTCTATTTTCACTTGTTTTTGGAAGATGTTTTTGAGTTTTTGGTCTTCGCTTTTCTTTAAACGAAGCCCTTTGAGCCCGCCATTTTTAACCCGAAAATTAGGGGGTGCGCAGCTTTGGACATGGGAATGCGGGGTGCGCAAGTCTCGACAAGATCTAAAATGAAGAAAAACGAGAATGACATGCGTCACAATTTCTCTAACGTTCGCCATCTTCCGACAAAATATACGCTTACGCCTTCGACCTTAGACTCGCATCCAAGAGAAATGTCATCAAGATCGAGGTGGTCATTTCGACCGCTGAGAGATATTCTTTTATCGTTTTTCTAAGTGCATCACTTGGCTGTAAAATAATTCTTCTTGTTTACTCGTCTTAACGTTTCCTGAAATTGGCAAACCGTGTCGTGAAATTTTTAGGTCTCCTAGGTCCATTGTTAAGAATTCTTCACGCTTCAGTTGATACATGTACTTTAATCTTAAATTCTCATTGTTTCGCTCAAATATAAGGTGAGCACAGTACAGGCGAAAATGAATGAAATGTAAAAATCTGTTCTCGCAACATTTCATTCATTTGAAAATTAAGTTGCCCCTCTCATGGGGCAAGAGCTTGCGGTCCCAGCACGCTGGGATACTCCAGTTTCATCTTCGCCTATTGAATTATTACGTCTGACTTTTTCACTACCCCACCTATCAATTTGTAAAATAATTGATGCAAGTACTCGTGTGGCCGAAATTAGAGATAATTACTGATGCTCCGGCGAAAACGCTAGACTGAGTGGCCTGGCTGCCTGGCGGGCCTCAACCGCTTGCCCGCTCTGAGTGTGCACGAAGTGCGCAGGCGTGAACCATGGGTAACGTAAGCATTTATTGTCTGTACTGTAGGTGTGTAATAAATTTACTGTTGTTTTTCTATAACTTTTTTTTGTGTGAGCGTAAGATGATGAATCAATACAGAATGAAGTTCCCATAAAAAAGTGATAATATGATGACAATTTTGGAAAATGAGTGCGAAGACGCAAAAGGTAACTCGTAAGAACTGTGAATGTCGAAAGTAAATTGTTATCGACGGCTGCAATAATATAATAATATAATTCAATCATTCTTTCTGAGTTGGAGACATTTGACAGCAGCGCTCTCTCAGCAGGTGGACTTATTCGGATACTGCATAGTACGAGAGGGGTTGCCAACACTGGAAATTTGACTAGCATTCCCGGGTGTTATTTTCTTTGTCGGATTCTCTTGAACTTAATGGCAGAGTCTGTCGGTGTGTAGTTCGGTTTTTTGGAAATTGAATTCAATTGAATAGAATGATGTATTTTGCTTGGAATTTATTGCCCATTTCATGATTTACGCTTACGCCAAAACCTGACTGATCGCATTCGCGATTAGGCATTCGACGAGTGGGACAATAGTTTCAAATTTTATCGAAAGTTTGAACTAGTAAATGTTTTGTGGGTGTGCCGACGTATCTCTTTTCTTTGTGCGGCCAGAATGACTCGATTATTCCTAACATAGGGAGACATATCTTATCGAAAATATTATTCATTAAATTCGTTAGAATTTACTAGAAATATGCCGACCCTAATCAAGCAATTCATAGAATTTATCGAACTCATTTCAATTACTGACTTTTCAAATTCGGTGCTGTATACGGAATGCCTTTCAGATGCATCAACTATTTCAATTTTGAACTTATTTTTCGCTCAATTTATTGAAGTAGTCCTTTCGTTGCGAGATTCATACATTGAAAGTATTTCGTATTAAAGCGCCTTGCGACCAGGACATAATAAACACCGACTGGACGAAGAGACGGGACAGAAGGTGGTCTTTCACTAGTACATTCGACTCAAAAACACAAGTGCGTCTCTGCGTCGGGTGCAATTCCTGGAGTTAAAGATGGTTGTGGTTTGTACCTGATGGGGCACGTTCTGGTTGGTACCTGATGGGGCANACACAGCCCGACACACTCAGACACAGCCCGACACACTCAGACACAGCCCGACACACTCAGACACAGCCCGACACACTCAGACACAGCCCGACACACTCAGACACAGCCCGACACACTCAGACACAGCCCGACACACTCAGACACAGCCCGACACACTCAGACACAGCCCGACACACTCAGACACACCCGCCCCTCGTGTCCTCCACCAGAGGCACCTGTGCTTGCCTTCGAAAGACAACTTTCTTTCACCCGATCGAGTCTCCAGATCTGGGCTGTGTCGCCCTGGGCGTGCATGAGGCGCTCAGCCCTAAACACCACTCGCTGTACGTCGTGTTTCGGGTCTGAATTTTACCCAGTGCTTTGAAATGGGAGGTCTGGTTTTGGCCGTGCTCGCTAATTTGTTTCCATGCGATCTTGCTGCAAGCGGCCGTCGTCGTGATTTGCAGCATGCAAGCAGTCCGTCTTGCTGCAGTGCTGCAAGCGGTAGCAATCATCGGTTGCTGCAAGCAGTCCGTCTTGCTGCAGTGCTTCCATCGGTTGCCGTCATCGGTTGCTGCCAAAAAAATACCTCGTGTAGCAGCTGAGTCAAGCGATTTCACTCCCACAAATCAACTCAACAAATCTCACAAACTTTTTCCAATCCATTCTACTCTTCTCACTTGGGAAAATTTCCGACCACACGATACTTTACTGATATATGTAAGCCGTTTAGGAAATAACGCGTTAAAATGGAGAAAAATGTTTAATTCATTGCTCGTCACTCTTCAAACCAGAGCCTCCTAGGACCTCTTTGAAAATTTCAACGAACTAGATCGAGTCATCTAACTCGATCGAACTTTCGAGCGCTTTCACTGTGCTGAATGCCGAATCGAGAAGAGCATTAGTCATTCGCCGAATGACTACTGTCAGTGATTAGTGTATTTATGATACAGAACAAATGTTTTAACACAGCCGGTCAGTAATTCAATCAGGGCTTGTGGGCATCATACATATAGTCACACAGGCCAGAGTATTTGGTGTAAAATTCATTAATTTCCATGATTTACTTTACCTCTTTTCAGCTGAATTAGAATTATCGCTGATGAAACGGGTTTTACTATAATTGTATTTTTGATTTTGATTTTTTATCAATTGAAGCATTCGTTGGCTCAAAGCTTGAAGTGTTTTTTCTTTAAAGCTCGCTCCAGAAATGTCTGCAGGTTTCAAATCTGGAGATTTGACAGATCCATTAATTCCTTGGAAGTAAATTATTCCTTATGCTCAGCGAGCCCCTTTCAATAGCGCTGTGGATGTGAATATGTCATCTTAAACACGCTGTACCACCTTCAGGAAATGAAAAGCCAATTGAGGGATAAATTTATAATCAAGGATCTGCAAATACTCACGTGACGTCATTTTGTATCTACTATGGACAAAATTCCCAGACCATTGCACTTCCTACAACGAACAGGACAAAATGGAAACAGACCAGAAGCACAGCTGGGAAAAATTTATTCCGACTTAAAATATTCAAGATCAGGTATTTTTTTCTCTTCATCGACGTTCACACAGAAGAAAAAGGTTATGGGTTCAATCAAGTCACGATTGAACAGACGAGCACCGCCTGTGGTCTGCATCTGTGCGTGGTTGTGGAGTCGCTGTTGGACTTGGGAGCCTTTGAAGGTTTACGGAGGTGATCAACAAAGTCAAAAATGAAAGAATCAGTTTAGTTGCTCCTCAGAAAATCATAGAAGCTTGACATGAAAACTTCATTGTAGTTGGCTATCAATCGGTTGTCAGATGTCAGCAAAATGATGAAGTGAGATGCCACAGAATTAACGAGGGTTTAATGTTAGAGGATTGATGGATCGGAAAATCTATGGAGGGAAATGTCACAAAGCCCGTTGTGTTGTGTCAGAAAAATAACGCAATCACATATCGCACAAGTAGGACTGTCAAATATTAGAGAAAAGATGCTGTTCAATAACAAAAAATATATCCTGCCAAAGGTTGAAGAGGTGGTACTGTCGAATATCGGAAAATTATTGCGGTCTAATATCAGAGATCAGATTTTCTAAAAATAGGCAAATTGGTGGTGTGGTTTTTGTGCAATTCATGCTGTCGAATCTTGGTTAGTTGATGCTCTCAAAAATAGGAGAATTGCGGCTGTTAGAATAGGCGACTCGTGGGAGCGCGGCTCAGACTTGGCAGTTTGGTGAGCGAATGACTCAAGTGAGTGACGTTGATTAACGTCACAGGTACAGGTGTACCTCACTTTACGATCGGGTTACGTTCCTGAAAAAAGTGACCAATCAAAAACAATCATAAGCGCGAAATGTCGTAAAGTGAGACATCACATAGCGAGGTACGCCTGCACTCTAACTATTGTAGGATTGGTTCTAGTAGTAATGGATGCTCGTTTTGAATGGTGGATTGTGAAATGGACGCTAAGAGCTCGAGTACATTATGTGCTTTGACAATCGCACGAGTGAGTGTCTCACCGACGTCATGATCTCATCCATTGGAATGATTGACGTTAAACTTCGATCAAAGAATTAAAAAACTTGAACAGACATGGCTCCTTCACAGGGGATGCATTGTCCTTCGCGAGTTTTTTCTCCTAATCGCCTCCGACACTCTTTTGGTTTTATCTTACGGCCCAGACTCCAAAGTTTTGATCTGGAGAAATTCCTCTAGTTAGTGACTGCCACGTTTGACTGATTGTTATTCCCTATTACAGCCTACCGCTTTGTGCATCAAAGCACCCTCTCGCTCGTACTGATAAGTGTGTGCCGGGCGTTGAGTGATTTCAAAACTGGTTTTAATTATTCACCCATGGCCGTTGGGTTGTAGTACCTGTGAGGCGGCCGCCATGTATCATCTGGTGGCTCGCAATTGACTGTCTCGTCGCAGTTTATGGCACACGTGCTGTTTCGAATCAGTGAAGCAGCGCGACGCTATAAAACATGCAGGTTTTATGTTACCAACCATGCGTGATTACAAAGTGAAACCAGCATCTTTAATTTTCGGTCCATGGCGCCTGAAGTGTGTACGGTTGTAATAAAGCTTCTATTAAAGCGGCCAGGCATTTGCAATTAATTCGTGAACTGTTTGGACTGATTTGTAAAGATTCAAGAACACGTCTGGAGTAGCTCTAGGTTCTTCAACGCCCAAGGCCCTCCGCTCAACCCCGCAAACCTTTGTAAGGAGCGGAGGTTACAGCTCTGCAGCTCGCTATCGCCTCGTTCATTATTATCGAGAGTAATATTCAGGTGAGAAACTCATTGTTTGCGAGCTCACAATTTTATAACCCAGAAATGTCAATCGACGTCAGGCTAATGGTCCCATTTTACAAAATATTTGAACATGTTAAAACGTACAGGTGTCGGAACTAGTGTCAACATCGCAAGAGCCCATTGTCATGTGCCTTGTAGAGCTTACAAAAGCTCTACGACGAACGCAAATCTGAGAGTTAAAGATGGTTGTGGTTGGTACCTGATGGGGCACGTTCTGGTTGGTACCTGATGGGGCACGTGCTGGTTGGTACCTGATGGTGCACGTGCTGGTTGGTACCTGATGGGGCACGTGCTGGTTGGTACCTGATGGTGCACGTGCTGGTTGGTACCTGATGTGGCACGTGCTGGTTGGTACCTGATGTGGCACGTGCTGGTTGGTACCTGATGGGGCACGTGCTGGTTGGTACCTGATGGGGCACGTGCTGGTTGGTACCTGATGGGGCACGTGCTGGTTGGTACCTGATGGGGCACGTGCTGGTTGGTACCTGATGGGGCACGTGCTGGTTGGTACCTGATGGGGCACGTGCTGGTTGGTACCTGATGGGGCACGTGCTGGTTGGTACCTGATGGGGCACGTGCTGGTTGGTACCTGATGGGGCACGTGCTGGTTGGTACCTGATGGGGCACGTGCTGGTTGGTACCTGATGGGGCACGTGCTGGTTGGTACCTGATGGGGCACGTGCTGGTTGGTACCTGATGGGGCACGTGCTGGTTGGTACCTGATGGGGCACGTGCTGGTTGGTACCTGATGGGGCACGTGCTGGTTGGTACCTGATGGGGCACGTGCTGGTTGGTACCTGATGGGGCACGTTGTGGTTGGTTCTAGTTGTGGCAAAAAGACAATCGAAGTTAGAGTTATGTGACTACTATCTCTGACTTGCGTCTGTATTCTCGTATTCCAGGGTCGGAGTTAATCTGTAAAACGAGCTACCTCGTCAGAACTGTGAATCTCTCGGCTGTCATTTATTGCTTCATAAAAGGTCTAAAAATATCGTGCTGGCAAAATGTACGAAAGTGAGTCAGATTGGCACGTGCAACTTTTACTTCAGTGTTTCATTGAATTATCTCTAACTTTCGTTTTTTAAGGCTGTTGCTCTTCGTTATAGTTTGCTTACGCCTGCCAGAAACGAGCCGCGCCAGTACTGAATCCCTTCATTCATTTAGGGACATTTCTTAGAGCATTACGAGACAAAGTCACGTTCTTGCATTTTTTTCTCCTCGCAAGTCTTATATTATTTTAGTCGTACATTCTCAGTACGTCTGTGCAATTCTGCAAAACCCTCAAGTTAATCACAACAAGTCTCATAATTACCTTAGATTAGAAGCAATTTTTTCGTTTCCTTCACGTTTGGCTTGTGAACAAATCAACTGAGAATTTCCTTTCGTATGAACTTATGTGCAAGTTCACAGGAGGGTTTAAAGGTTGCTTCTTGAGCGAGGAAGTGTGATTATTTTTTTACGACTGCTGCTGCGCTTTTTTCTGATGACAGGATGTGCCGGTATGATAACGAAAAGTCATGCTACTTCAGCTGGCCACTCTACTGGCAGCTGGAGCTCTACCATCACCCTGTGGTAAAGCTCTCGACTTTGAAGTAAAGAAGAGGTTGTCAGAGTTCGAATTTGAAGGTTTGTAGCCTTCACCTTCGTAATATAAGTTAAAAGGCTGCTGCACCAGCGCGTAGCTTGGCAAACCTGCTTGCCTCGGGCGACGCATAACCTTGGCATTGAATCACGCTTCGCTGCCACATGTCGCTATCTGGCGTTACTCTTTTGTTTCGTCTATTCTAACAAAGAGGGTTCTTTTTACATCTCTGCATTCCCGACTTTTCATTAATTGCATATTATGTATGCTCTCGTATTTTTGAACCGAGAGTATATGTATTGTACTAGAGAAGCTGCTGTGAAGGCCTCGTGCTTCCAATGCATGTGGGTTGCCAACTAGAGAATGGTTAGAGGGCTGAAAAAAGGATTGACTTGAATGCTTTCTTTGCTATCTACTTCGTCATCATTCGTCCAGTCAGTGTCCCAAGTTTTTATATTCTCAGTTGAGAAATAAATGATCGCAGGAATCTTTGGGAAAACTTGCTGGGTTGTTATTAGATTACGCCTACCAGTATTTATGACATCGCTTGGTTCTCTTGTTGACTGCCTGTGGTCAGTCATGAACTTCCCGATCTGCTTGCAGTGCAATTGAAGATCTAAAATTTTAGGCTATTTACACATTGCAGTGGCATGCACTTTCCAAACGTGTGGATGCCACTTTTAAAGTAAGTGTTGGTAAAATTCAATTCACCGAGAGTAAGTGAATTTGATCGCAAGCTTTGTAGTTCGTGCGTAGCTCTCCATAGTACGCACTTAAAATCGTTTTGAAGGCAGTATGGTTGATTCATGACTAACGAGCACACCGTAAAAGCTAACGCGAAATGGAATGTATGACATTTATGTTCAACTGCAAGTAAAGTTCTCGTAATATTCGGGCTTGTTCAAAGCATGAACTTATTATCGCTTCATGCAATTACACATCAATGATCACCCCTCGCTCTTTTTGATTTGTTGTTCACTGATGTGGAAGCTCTAATTTAGGACTTAATGTTAAGGGTCGTTAGTGAAGATTACTCTCGATCATTTCGATTGGTCGATTAATTGTCGATTAGGCCTCGTTAAATTATCGTAATCAAAGAACGCATTCATGGGGGAGTTTGGCATTGTTCAGACGCATTTATTTTTTATATATGTCTTCTGAATTGTTTTCAAGATTAATATTACCCACCCATGAACCGTGTCTGTTATTACTAGTAGCCATGTATCAGTCTCAGATAATTTAATTGCAAGTACTTCTTTATTTGATCTACCAGTAACATCATTTGCAACTAGACGAAATAGTTATCCATTGGGGCATGATCCCTTGTTTATACTGACCCTGAAAAATTCAATTTTACTGGCGTGTATAATGAAACGCGTGTATAATTCGATTCTTAATGAAGATGATTACATTAAGCGATATTTCTGCTGACGAAATTGTATGCGTTTAAAATGACACTGTACTTTAAATGGGAATAAGGCCTTAGGCACATGCTTGCGATAGCCTCCGTATATGAATACCGTTTCCCTTCAAGTTCTTGCTTTGTGTTATATCGCCAAGTTCATCTTATTTTCAACTGGTTGTATTCCGTAGGCGCTTGTCCAGTTCAACAGTTGGCAAAGTTTAAAAATTCCCTCAGATAAAATAAAATTTGATCAGACGCTGGGCTTTTTTATTCCGAAGTTGTCACAACTCTTTTTTTAAGCTCAGATTTTCGTCGTTACCGCTGAAATTTGTAGTTATTTTCGCACTTTACTTCCTCGGCTTTTTGAGTTGTTCTTTGGAGAGAAGGAATTCAATCTTAAAATTATGAATAGTGAGTGATATTGATGCAATACCTGGGTCATTAATTTGTATAGTTGTGTTAACGCTCTCTTGGAGTGACCCAAGCCACCCTCAGCCGGATTAGCATTTCTTAATATTCTCACCTGTGCACAATTTTGTTTTATTTTTATTGTTATTTTTCTAGCTCTTGATTGTTTGCAGTAGCCAGAGTGTCGTGTAAGAGACCTACATCATTTGGTTCTACGATGCCTTGCTTGTTTCGTTCCTTTCAAGCTCAGGCGAAGAGTTAGATTATTTTGCTAGATAGGTAAGGCATGACGCGCACATTAGAACTTTATAAAAAGAAAAAACAGTAATTCGCTTTAATTTCAAAATTTACTACACAGAAAAATAAATTATCAGGTTTTAGAGGCTCAATGCTTGCACATAAAACTGCTACAGCATTTCTTCTTCGTGGTACGCTCAAGTAGAAGTAATAGTGTAGACTGTAGATTGCAGCGCATCAGTACCATGTCGCGCCTCAGGAGAAGGGATCATTTAGTGAAGACTTTAAATAGCTGGAAATCTATGCACAAGGTGTGTTCACACTCAGGATCTCCTGTACATAGAAACAATAATTAAAAAAAGACGAGGTAAAAAGACGTAGAAAAGATAGCATATAAGGTGTGCAAATTGAATAAAAGTAAAGGGGCATGAAAGATAGAAGTCCCAAATGCTTATCTATACAAAACTGAGGCAACTGAAGAGTTACCCTGGGCACGGCAGTCCCCACAGCGCACGCGAGGCAAACCTTACTAACGTAACCCTGTTGCCTGTCCTCAAGGGGAGTACAGCGCTCAACGTACCACAGGTTCTCAAAGAGTTAACTATTCACCGACCAAAAGGATGTAAAAATGTCCCATGTGAATGCTCTTGGTGTTTCGTAAGAAGCTAAATGCAGTCTTGTTACAGGCATAACTAAGGCTGCTAATAGCTTCTCGCATGAAGCTAAATGCAGTCACATCCCAGTAATAATTTGGTCGCTAAAGGGTTTCCCTACATCAGCTGCTTTTGGGCTTTTGTTTAGATGCCTTGCAAAGTTCATGAAAATCCAATTATGGAACGCCATCCAGGGCAAATTGCAGTTCTTTTTTAATCTCTTACGGGATAATACGCCGGCAAGAGTTGTTGTTACAATTCTTTAATTAGAGTTATAGAAGAAGTCAACAAATCAAATTTACGAGTTCCATCTTAGTTGCGAAGTTTGGTAGAAAAATCTGATTTTACTTCTCCTCGAACGGGTGAGTTACTTAAAAAACTGTTATGAACATTAACATGCTCTCCAACAAGTCCTTTTAAAATTCTGCATTTTCACGAGAGGGGAAGAAATGACATGAAAATAAAATAAGCCGATACAAATTTTAGGAGCAAAAATTTGCATTGTTCTATTTTCACGAGTCATTTTCTTCTTATTTCGAGAAAATGCAGAATTTTAAAAGAGGATTTGTTGAAGAACATGATGTTTTTTTCAGTTTATACACGGCGACGTAAATGCTTAGGTTTGCGACAATTTCTTAACAATGTATGTAAAGTACTGGAATGTAAGCTAACGTATCTAATGTTGTCAGATGTAATAATGTTTAGTATCAACTTTGTCTCATTGGACTAAAAATCAGTCCGCTATTTGACACATTATTTCAGTAGGGCAATGGAAAGTCAACGATCCGCCAGCGATCAGCGTCACCGGGCAGGGAAGTCTGGAGCTGAAATTTTGAGAGTGCTCGAATTTCCCCAAACACGGCGTAGTTTCGTACGCTGCACGATCCAATTTTATGAGGAGACCGGTTGAGTAAAACATCGCACCAGAAGTAGCCGTTCAAAAACCGTAACAACCCAGACAATAAAGAAGAATGGCTCATAGGTTGCAAGAAATCCCTAGAGGTCCACGAGGAAAATGGCTAAAGAGCTCGGTTAATTAGGAGACTCTTTTGGTCTAAAAGAGCCTTGGAATTCTCGCACCTGAAAGTGAGAAACCTCCTTTCCCTTACGAACGACTCAAGGGAAAAATGATTTTAAAGAAATCGCTCGTTGAGGCCCCGTCTTGCAGCTCATGGTCTGCATGGTCGGTGTTGTGTTCTCCAAGAGAAACTGTACACTACTGAACACGTTTTCAGTCGTCAAAATGATAGAGTTCTCACCCGGAGTAACTCGAAAATACCTGAAAAATCAGGAACGTCCGTCGATCTCAAAACCGTCTGCCATGGTCTGGGCAGAAGTGTGTGCGAGAGGGAAAACTCTCGTGGTTTTTGTGGCCCAAGGAGTGAAAACTATCGCTTAATTAAACTTACGAGGAACATATTCGTGAGGCAGTGGTGAGGAACCTCAGTGAAACCAAATTCCAATGAGGTCAATTTCTTTTTCGACTTTTTCAACAAGAGGGAGCATCCCCTCACACCTCCAAACGAGCATTAAGAACCTTTATTAATTCCAACACGTTTTACCGTTGGGTTTTCAATGCCTTACAACTACTGGTGTGGAGAGAAATGTGAGGAATGTGTGGTTTAAGCTTCCTTTTCCAAGGAAAGTACTCCGTTGTCACGTGAAAAGCCTTGCCTGAGCCGAGGCTCGAACCCTGGTTTTCTCGGCTGAGAGGCTATCCCGCTAACCACTGATGGCTCAGGGACGATGTCTTGTACTTCTTAACCAAGGAAGAATGGATGGTCTGTTTTGCCAAATGGTCTGTTTTCGCAAAGAATGTGTGTAGACAACCTCATCCAATCGAGAAAAGCGTTAAAAGATCACTGCAGTGATAATGGGCCGAAGTACCGATGGATTTGGTGCGTGCAGCAGTGGAGGCAACTCCAGAGAGGTTGATGAAGATAGTGATGATGAAAGGATTTATTGAATGAAATTTTACACACGTTATCTTACCTGCTCGAACAAATTTTATGTTATTTAATTTATTTTCTGTGTACTTATAATCAAGAGTACTTGTAAAAACTTTAGTGTCACCCTGTACGAGTACATGGTGTGGAATGACGATGTAACCGGCCGTCTCTCTCTATGTCCTGAAAAACTTCTGACGCTTTTCAATGGACTTCGTAAACGTTGACTGTGTAATTCATTGACCAGTCACAGCCCATACATTTTCATTTCTGAATGAAGAAAAACGGAAAATTATTTGCTTTGAAAACATTCCTGTCGCCTGCTTTTCAGTGTATATCCCCTACACAGAGATATGTCGGTTACACATCATGGAAACGGTATTGTTTCTGAAAAATTAATTAGATTCTAGGTATTAGCTTTTGTAAATTTCATGACCTGCATGTTTTGCGAAGCATAACTATAAACATACCCTGCTGTGATTAAGAAGATATTCGATTACTCTTTTTTTTTAACGTTTGAACGAGCAACACCCAAGTATCAAAATTTACTTTGGAACTTGAGTAGTTGTAAGGGTAAGGATGGCAGTGCTTTATTAACTCAGATTATTTCACAGCGAAAGAGAAGGGACCATCAAGTATGGACTTGGGAGAACGGGGAATCTTTGCTCAAGGTGTATTCCCACACAAGATACCCGTGCATAGAAGCAACAAGTTAAGAAGGCAGAGGAAGAAAAAGTAAAGAATCATCAATAAAGAAAGCATGAAAATGGAAAGAAGCAAAGTGGGCACGAAAGCTAAAAGTCCCGAAGGCCTAGCTTTAGCTGGGGTAACCTAACGATGTCCCCCAGAAGATGCGATTCCCCGTATCATAAGATAGACAAACCTAACTAACCAAACCCTATTGCCTATACCCTATAGCCTATCCTAGGTCTCCCGAGGGGCTTCAGAACTCGAACAAGATAATAAACTGAGTTTTCTCGCTGTCAATGTGTACTGCACTGAAAACTCGTGACGCTCGAGTGTTTACAGGAAACCGACTTTCTCTGGCTTAGGGCTTAGTTATTTTAGTTTGTGCAACAGAAGGCTTAAATTAAACAGCATAGTAAATCTCATTTTTCGTTACTGTAGAATGCGCTCCAATTATAGTACAACTCATTCGCAGCGAATTCACGTTTCTTCAATCTTATTTTAATGCTGATGGGTTCAGACTTCAGAGTGAATTCACGTTTTTTCAGTCTTATTTTAATGCCAATGGGTTTCCAACTTCACTCGTTACTCGGTGAATCAATAAATTCTTGTAGAATGTATGCAATAGGAACGTTGAAAATGATAATACCGACTATATTTACTACATGATTTCAATTTTTAATTCCCACTCTGAGGAACTCGAGAATGCACTTTCCAACCTTTTGTCTAAATGTTTCCAAGAACTTCTTTTAGAATAACTTTGATTAACAAGCATACTATGGATCCCTGTTTTATTTTAAGGACGTACTACCTGCTGACGAGCGATCCTCCCTTATATATAATTTAGTTGTGCACATTGTGCATCGCAGTACTTGGGTCAACTCACGGAGCTCTTAACATGAGGGTCGGCGAACATGCTGGCCGTAGTCATCGCATGGGTGCTCTCTTGGCTCCCTCCCACCCCCCTACCCCCGCCCTCATTCTTCTATTCCGCAACGTTGATATAATTGTACCTGCGACAAAACTGTCAACACTACGAAGTTCGAAATTTTAGATTCTTGTTCAACCAATTTTGATGTACGCATTACAGTCACTGAAGATAAATTACAGCCGTCTCTCCATGACACGCGAACTATTTATCCGTTATAAAAGTCAACCGTGGATCACCTTTTTTACTTCAGCAATTTATTTATTTTTTGTTCTCTTTTCTGGTCATGTTTTACTTTTTTACATTTTTGTAGCTTATATTTTTTCGTTTGCTATTTTTCACTTGATTATGCTAATAAAAATGTGTATTTCGCGGATTTTTTGTTAACGATGAATCCATACCCAAGCTATCCTATTTACAATTTTTCTAAGATACATTTGCTTCTGTCACCTTCATAATTAGACATCTCCTATGTAAGAGTTTCTGCTTCGTTGTTCTTACATTCATTACATCGGTCTCGTCTATTTCAGACTGGTATTTATTATCTTCATATTTACTTTGATTATCAGCAACAACAAATGCTTTTTGGTATTTTCAGCATCTGTGCCTTCTCTTCCTACATGTTGGGTATTTTTGAATATGAAAGTGAATTATATATTACGTAATTATCAATAGTGGCCTCGATTACGCATTAATGAGCAATGTAAATTTAGTCTCAGGGAGTGACTAATTCATCAGGATCTGTAACACATTAGCTTCATAAGTGATGCAGTGTGCATTTCTCCTGCCCCCTGTTTTTTCATAATCCTAAAAAGTTCCGAATAAGGAACTGATGAAGCTCGTGTTAAATGTATCATTCAGAACATTAACGCTGCATCAGTTTCTTTTTGCTTCAAATTGGGCAAAACATGGGGACTTTGAAGGGTCATTTTCATAATAATTTTATCTGAGATTTTGCTCAATCCTGAGGGCTCTAATTTGACTATGCATTAATAATTTAAAATTGCGCATCTCAGAGGTGTTAAGTTTCTCTTTCATCCTTTCAGTTGAAAACAGAGGACGAATTCAGTGAATTCAGACATGTACGCGTTTGGTAATCATTTCTAATGCCACTTCACCCACTACAACAAATTAAAATTTCAACATCAGATTACAATCCAAGCGCTCTCTGACTGGTTTTTCACCTATTTTTGTATCAAAACATTGAATCTTATTAAACCAGTTAAATTTTTTGTTTCAGTTACCCAACTCTACCACGAAAGGCTCATAATTTGCTTGCTTTGCTGCAACTCATCCACTTTAACTCATTATCGTACGTGTATAACTACTCTCATTCAATCATTAATTAAGACCCTGAGAATTGGTTTGATTGCAGTGAAATAAGTGTAGTGAAATAAATTGTGGAGTGAAATGCGGTGAAATAAATTGAATAATAAACATCTCAAAGGTATCAAAGGTATCAAAGGTAAAGGTAAGCAAAAAAACACCAGTCGGACCTTGCTAAATGATTGCCCGACAAAACTGATCCATCTATCTTCTCCTGTACTAGTGAAGAGACAATTTTAACATACTCTTCAAAAACTTTATAACAAATCGGAGACCTGATAATGCGCTAGAGTGCAGTTGATAAGTCAGGCAAACTATCTCTCACAACACGTTAAGTTTGTAAAAGGTTGGTTTATTCTGCCCGATGAATTTATCAGAAGCCTTTTTCGTACGTTAGCGTGGGGAAAAACAAAAGTTGTCACTGATTAAAAATATGCTCGTGATGCGACGTATGCGTCTCAACCACTAGTTATGTCCAGTCTTCTGCTTGGGCGCCTCAATGAATCAAAGAAGTAAGTCACTTGTTTTTTAAACAATTTGAAACAATTTATTACCACATGTATTGAATCATTTAAAAATATTACAAGCATAAATTTCTCATACCATTACAATGGACAGTTTTTTATGGATAGCTACTTGTGGGCCCGAATAAGTTCTATGACTTTTAGGGCGTCATACAGGACGTTATGCTAAGCATACATATACATGTACATATCCTAATGAACTTATACTTAGCTGACACACGACTGATTAAGTCCATTTATTAAGCGGAGATGATAAGTAGATATGATTTAAAATTAGGAATTTATTCATATCAATTTAATAGAAATTGCATTCTATAATATACTTTGAATTATTTTACTGACATACAATATGAAGGGTTTTTTACCAGTCTTTTAGTTTATGAGACTATAATTGAATAGCACCGTCTTTAGTATCGT
>VOMN01059777.1:0-31844 GCA_014899125.1 Orchestia grillus | reverse complement strand
TGAGGACTATGCCGACAAGCCGAGAAGCGCTAAACGGCCTCCAGAGCTCCCAGCGTCACTCCAGTGACTCGCCACATCCAGCGCCGTAGTCCAATTCGACAGCATTTGTGCTGCATTGGACCCAGGAAGTTGCACCTTATGGAACAAGATATTTGCAGCAGAGAACAGCAGATTTCTGTGGTCAGCTTGAAGTTTGAAAGCAAGAAATTTCACAATCAAAAAGCTAAAATATATTGTTGTCTTCATATATTTATGTTATAGGTAATATTGTTATGAGCCCACAAACGAATGCTAGAGCTTAGCTTAAAAAAAATTATGAAGGGTTTTGTTCTAGTCATGAAATCCCTCAATGATATTCGCAGAAGCGGTACGAAACAGCGGTTCACGACGTCTGTTGGGTCTGTGCTCTCGGGCTGAGCATGTCGTGCCAGAGCTGCAAACCATGCGTCAAGTTGCGATGCAACCATTCGAATAGACTAAATAAACTGTCAATATATCCTAAAATTTCATGCACAGTTAACAACTTTATCTCACAGGACTTCACATAAGATTTCATGTTCAGATGGACGTGTAGTCTACTTCACTTTAATGCCATATATTAGGACGAGACGGAAAAATACGTCCCAATAGAAAAATCAAATTCAGTAAAGTAGGAGCATGAAATTACAGTTAACTGATGTATTTACTAACCCTCAAATTATTACTGCTCTAAAGAACTAAACTCTGAATAGAGGGCTTAACAAAAAGAAGCCTTTATTCAATTTGAACACATTTATCTGTCTGTGAAAGCTCCCACATTTAGATACACATTTTTCTTTCCTCCGTGCCTTTTTTGAGTGTTTAAAAGTTTCTTTCAGAAGGAAACATGTTCGTGAGGCTTAATAAGCTATTTTATGGCGCATTAAGAGAGAAGGTCCGTTCTTCGCTCGGTGGCTTCTTCCCTCAATAAAGTTCCACGGAAGGAAACCGTATTTGTTTACTTCATTTTGGGGCTTGTGAAGTCACTCTAAGTCACGGTTGGATGTCAATAAAGAAGCTAATCACCCGATAGCGACCTTGTGGTCCTCCAAATGACCACGGTCCGACGCTTGAATGCCGACCGCTCGCCCCAACACCGAAAAATTTCTTACCATATGGATCCGGTTGCGGAAAGCGAAGAGAAACTTGAACGGTTTAAACGAAACACCTTAAAATCGAGAGAGCAGAACCGCCGGATTGAACGCCATTTTATGAGAGAATTTGTTTGTGCCGGGCGAGGGTTTATGAACTGGAGGTGGCACCGCAGCTACTGGAAGTTGTGTGGCATTTTATTGCAGATTTTCCTTTGTACCGAGCGCCGGTTTATGAACTTTGGGCGGTAATTCAGCTAAGTTGTGTGGCATTTTATTGAAGGTAGCTATGCTACCTCATCAGGAACCTAGTGTAACGTTCAATCTTATGGGAAAAAACACGACTCGGTTTTAGCCAAGAAGGAATATTATCATGCCCATTTTTCAAAGCAGCCTGTTTAACACATTTACTTTTTCATTAAAATATTTGCGTATGTTCACAGTACTCCTTGAGTGGCTTGATTAGAGCACCAGCTGTAGAAGCATACAATCTGAGTTTATGCATATATACTTGTTAAATAAAATGTAGTGTTGTATAAAGTTCAACTAAACTGTTGTAAAATAGAAGAAAAAGACAGACAGAACTATCTATTCGGGGTGTTTACAGGGTGTAGCAAAAAATTCTTACCACATTTGGCTAATTATAAAACATAATATCAATATTGTGCACATGAATAACGCCGAAATTACGTAAAACAAAGTGACAAATAAATACGTCAATGTTCTTCGTTATAAACGTGGGAACCAATCATGCGTTGTTTAATAAACATTTAATTTACGATTAACCTGAAGTCACACAACATCTTGTATAACAAATGGGCCTCAAGTTCGAATGCTCTTTATAACTAAGGTCACTGCATACTGAATCATGCTTCAGCATACTATGTACCTCAATATGCCCATTCTAGCCCAGTGGAGACCAGGGCTTCATGACGAGCTGGAACCATCACGCAGATTTATTATAGTAGCGCTGGACCACACGCATGAGCCTTGCCCACTTCCGATGGCCGAATGAATGACTCCGGCAAACGATGATTACGCTGTAAAAAGTGTGTATCTTCTGTTGGGTGGAGAGACTGCTGCACGTCAAGTAAAAATGCATCAAGAATGAGAGATTTCCACTCTCAAGCCTACCACCGCACAAAATTAATAGTAGCTGCGACCACAGAACGAAATGTACGACTGAATCAGAGGTGATGGAAAGAGATGAAATTTCTATGATAATTACCAGGATAGTGCAATTTATAATGCGTAATAGGTATGAGGTAGAGTAATGTTGGAAAGTTGTGAGCGATAATCAGAGAGGAATTGAATGAAGATGTAACACTAGCAGTACAGATACAGGCTCGTTCAAAGACTCTATTTGAACTCACACGGAATCACTCACTGGGAACCGACAGTTATGTTGGAAGTAAATCATAACGTGGCAAAACCTCTTGGGAAGTAGCTTTAATAAATGTATTGCCCTTATATGAAATGATAATGTAAAATTGTATATTATATCATAGTACTGTAATACATTATAATAGCATATTATTTTTCACAGAGGACTCACAGAACGGCATGTTCATGGTACTATAGAAAGGTTGCGATTTTATTTTAAAGTATACTTTTTCTTCGCAAAAAATTTGCCCTAAACACAGCCTCTGATTATGCAAAAAAGAAAAAAAACTAATGACAGTTAAGGATATAATCACGATATCATCATAGCTTAGCAATATTCTCCAAAAAAAGGTACGACAGCTAATGCAGATTTATCGTGTAAACCAACAATCATGTGCCTTTAAATCCCATTTCAGAAAGTTAAGGCATTACCAAAGAGTGAGATTTAAGATTGGCAGAATGTATCTACAAATTCTGCCACAACAAGCGTTGTGCCTCAAAGCTTGGTCATCACGCAGACGATTGCTCGCCGGCGCTTTGAGTGAGTGGCCGAAATGAAGGTGGAGTGTGAACCGAACTCGCGAACGCCTGTTTAGCCACGTTTGAGAACTGCATGGCCGATGTTATGAGAACTAGGATATTATGAATAAGTTCGTATCTACGCATGGTAGGTCTACGTGGTTTTGTCTGGAGGCGCATTGATAAGAAAGGGTTTGTACGCCTTGATAAGAAAACATGGGCAGAGAGGAAGACAATCGAAATCGACCTACGTTTTTAACATTTAAATTGACCTAATATTCTGCTGCAACATAGCTTTTATTCGTGATTAGGCACTAATTTTCTGTTACCCATTTATGTAAAAAATAATTCATAGCGCGGTCATTTTCTTCGTAAAATTACGTGAATAATAACTTTTCAAGATACTATTTTATTAGCCTCGTTGGTATTCGAATGCTGTCATTATTTTATTCAGCTTTTCAGATTATGCTTGAGTAGCAGTTGCATGCAGGTCAGGAAGTATGAATGTGAAAACATATTAAGCCTTCGTTCTTTTTTTGGAATTTATATCCAGTTTTGATTTTTACTCTCCTTTCTTACAAAACATTTAAGTATTTATATTTGTGTGGAATGAACTTATGTGATAGTTTCCAAAACGAATCAAAGAATTAGAGTGTTTGGAGCAGAGACACTTTAACTTCTAGTACTACAATAGCATTCGAAACGTCAATGTTTAGAGTTAAGAGTGGCGCAGAAAACGTGCGCCTGAGTTCGTAATGAATGCGACCACAGAGAGATGCTAATTAGCCCCTATGTGTATTGTTCGGAGTGGCGACGCCCGCCTGCCTTCCGCTAATTGTCAACCTAGGCATTTATAAATAATGCATTTTTGACCGCATCTCAGGAATTAGTTATAGAATTAATTCACCAAGCTGAAACAATGAAGCTCGAGCGTACAGATGCGTTCGTTAGCGCCGCGAAAAGCTCGGTTTGGGTGAAGAATGGCCATGAGGCGACGCTGGCGAGGGGCCTCGAGGTCGTTTGCTCGCAGTCCAGCCACAAAATTACAGCGGTCTACGCCACGTTTCCTCGTTTCTTTCAGCGGTAAAGTGCCCCTATCAACGCTTGGGCAAACGATAACTTAAAAAGGTATTGAATTCAGCGTTTAGGATTAGAATTCATAAGGCCCCCGTCGAACAGAGACTGAGAAACTCAATAAATTATGTTGAGTTATGTCTCGTCGACAGGTGTAGAAGAAATTGGCCTCATTTTAAAACTCGTACGTCAATCAGAGCTCATAAATGGAAATCAAGGTTGGCTCTGTTTTTATTCATGACTGTAATGACTGCATGAACGTTTTTCTAAGTCGTTGATAAATAGTACGGAGGAAACGATGTACGAGAACCATGCATATTGGACAGATTTCGGGTGAGTAACAATGTAACACACATGGTCTATATTCATCTCTTACCCTGACCAGATTGGATCAGAATTGAGATCGAGTGAACATCTGAAAATTTGAAAAAAACACGAAATCAGAAAAAACTAAGTGTGGTGGATACACAAGTAGTAATTATTGGCGTCCACACACAACTAAAAATACCGTCACAAGAAGTGATTTTAATGGATGCGACAACAAGGCCTTGAGAATGAATTATTACGGCAGAGATGAAAGGTGGCGGCTAAATTACGAAAAACTTTTTAAAGCCAGTTAAAACCGGAAATGCTCTAATGGGTAAGAGAACTTACTGCCCTACTGATGGCTCACAGATCACTTGGACTCGCTGTTTCTCCTGACCAGATGGAAATGAAGAGCATCTGGATTGAAGTCATTGTCTGATAGAACTTAGGCCTTAATTCTTGGGCAGGCTCGTAGCTGCCGGAAATAGAAATAAGCTCAGGTTTCGCGTGAATCGCCTCCAAAGGAAATTGCTATAAACGATGATTGCTCAAGGGAACGCTTCATTAAGACTGGAGTTCCGCGGTAGCGAATATCGCTAATAGAGTTGCAGTCATCTTAAATTCCTCCAAAAGTTTTACCGGACAGTCATGTTCGTATTTTTCGTTAGATTAGTGGAAGAAAATTTAGGTTTTTACTTTCCACGTACAAAACTTAACAAGCTTATTGTACAACTGAAAGACAAGAATGCGGAAGTGAATTTTTTTAAATGAAGATTTCTGGGTTTGCACCCTAATTAGTGAAAATGTGATGTATTTATCAAGTTTGATGAAGGGTGCGTTTTATTCATAAATATTTCGAAGTTTGATTCAGGGAGACTAAAAACTTGCAAACAACACTGTGGTTGTTAAAAAAATTCCTATGCTGTTGAAACAAGTTTTATCTACATGATTCTCGAACTTTTCCTGACTTCATTGCGAAAAGAAAGTACACTCATTAGAAACTTTCAGAGAGATACGACTTTGCTCTTTCTTATCAGCTTATCGAACGAGGACACTTTTACCTATATTTTTTCTTATTTTAATTGTTAAAAACTTAAACATTTCTCCTTCGTATTGCTACGTTTAACTCTATTTGATTGAGGAAACGTATAATTCTTAAAAAATTTCACGTGAATTTTACAGCAACTGCGTTGTTAATATTTGTCACTTTACTGATATCTCCCATGTTCTAATATTCTTGAGTTCCTGAGTTACGAGCTCTCAAGCAAAATATGAACCACAGAATAATGGGAAGACAAATACAGGCAAGAAAAATACTAATTATTACTAAGTTTCTTCGCCAAAATGATGAACTATTTCTTCACTACAGCAGGTTTACCTTCATTTTCAATTAATTTAACGCTTTTCAACGCTACAGATAACGGAATTAGGACTACTAACTAGCAGAATTTTTGTCTCACTGAATTTTTATACGTCAGAAAGAATACTGCTCTTTTTTAAAATTCAACCAGAAAGTTGTTAAGTAAAGACTCACGAATCACTCAAAACATTTCGAGGTACTACACGCGCTCATTGAGCAGGTTTATCCTATCCTTCTTTTCAGATTCTCTCGAAAATTACGATTTGAAGTTCAAAAACCTCCAGCACAGTATTCTCCTTGTCATAAATTCTAAATTACACGGATTATCAATTTAATGATAATGCGTAGCGACATTATGAGCATTTTATCTCACCGCAATTTTTTCAGTCGGCTACTACAGTTGTGCTCAGGGTACATCAGAACAGGTTGTAAGAGGTTCATTTTCACCCGGGTGTGTCACACAGTTCAAGGGACTTGACAGAACCACGACTACCAAGACTAACTGAGAGGCGATCCAAGAAAAACCTTAAGAACTGTTTTTAATGAAAGACATTTGTGAAAATTGAGCCGTATTCCATTGGATCGATTCTTGCTGGTGCCAACTCCAACGGGATGGAACTATCCGCATGATTACAGGATCCGCGTTTCAGTATGGGTGAAAAACTTAAAAAAACACGATTAACAGAAAATTAAAAGGCGTAAAAAAGACATATGAAACATTCGGTGTTAAACCACTTCTTTGTCGTTCAATGAACGTTCTTAGTACTTTTTCCATCATAGAAGTGATTTTTCTAAATTAACTTGCGATTTATGGAATTCTTCACATTAATTCATTCATGCTTAGGAAGAATGAATTATAACCTACAGTTATGACCGTCTACGCCTTTGTTTTGCTGCAGACTTGAACTCGCCGAAATTTCATTAAACGCTAACCGTTTTGAAGTGCGGCGGCGCGGTGGCAGAGAGAGTCTGACCGTGCGATGATGAGACGTTAGGTCGATCAGTCATGATGCTGACGAGCCTCGGCACCGTCGCCTCCTGGACCGTCGGTTACTTGGATCTGAGAAGTGTGTTGTCTTCGTGACCACTTCTAATGGAAATGTGATGTCCTCAAGCCTGTGTTCCTTGATAACTCTCAATACCCGGAGCCACCTCACTCGCTCCTCACACAGCGCACAGTATCTTCCTACGAACGAATTTTCATTCTCACGACGATTTTATCGTTCTAATGAAATTTTTCTTTCAAAGCTTGAGTTTTTTTACCGTTTACAGACTCGCTTAATTCTACGTAGTTCTAAGGTCGCTCATTCCAAGCCTGACGATTGCTTTTTAGCACGTTGATAGGAGTGAAAAAAACTTCCTGCAACTATATAGCTGCCAAACAAGAAGATAAACCAGCGTAATGAGACTCAAGAGTTCCTGAAGAATATCCCTTTTGTTGGCAATAACAATATGCTGCATGAAAACAGAGGTCCAGACTGCGCAATGAAACTTTGCTGGGATATTTTTTTTGAGGTTATCTATCAATGCTATGCGTGTTAACGATGCTTCATAGATACTTGAACGCAGTTTTCGATGTTGGCTCGTTAGAAAAACAGTGAGTGGTTCGGATTTATTCATGGGTCTCAGTTTTGCGTAAAAAGCGAAGGAAAATATTTGTAAATACTTCTTATAGAAAGCGTGAACAAATCAAACGGAATGTTCTTGCACACTAAATCTAGAAGTTATTATATCCACCACTGGCATTGCATTCCAGATTTTATGAGGCATTCCGCTAAATGAAGGGGATCATTACGGCACTGCTTTGTACGACCAGGAGGTAAAATCCCAGTAGTTGACACAACTCCCCATGACGACGAGAAAAACGAAGACCTTATCGAGAAACGGTAAATTGAGTGTGATGAAAAAAAACCTTTATTAATTCGAACACGTTTTACCGTTGGGTTTTCAATGCCTTACAACTACTGGCGTGGCGATGAATGTGAGGAATGTGTGGTTTAAACTTCCTTTTCCAAGGGAATCACTCCCTGCTTACGTGAAAGTGCCTCGACGACCGAACCGAGATTTGAACCAGGGTCCTCTCAGTTTCGAGGCCATCACGCTATCAGTACGCCTTGGAGCCCAAAAGAAGCCAATCATGTAGAAGGTCAATTGCACAAACTACGGCCTTGATCAAGATATGGTGTTTTTCTGCTGTGCACGCAACTGATGTGCGTTATGTCTCCAAGGCATGCTGACGAGAACATGTACGATCAGCAAATTCATCTGATTAGAGTCGAGGATTCATAATTATTCCTTTACGAAAGCTAAGTCTTCAACATTCGTTGAAGTTCAGTCCTTTATTAAGCGTCCGCTAGGTAAACAATATGGGAATTTTAGCAGCATTCAATTAATGCTAATTGACGAAATCCTACATCGTCGAGAAGTCAATCACTATAGAAATCTTACATTTGTCCTATCAGTACATGATATGAAGAGTTATGAGTTTCTTTTCTTCACTTGTATTTCAGAATGAATGTCGGCAAATAATAAACTTAACATTCGAATTTAGTTGTGAGCATCGCAAGCTTGCAGCATGCAGAAGCGGGTCACAATTCGTCCTATAGATGAACAGTGTGCAGGGAGTAGCAGCAGTTTGTTTGATGCTCGATGGAATCCCACCTCGATCATCGAGAGCGGAATTATGAGGTGAAAATGATGATAGAACACCATGCAAATTAATACGCGTTTTTACTAATACTGATTCATCGTTGATAAAATTTTGGCTGAAGGAAGCTTACAAAACTAGAAGTGCGTGTACAGATAAAATATTTATTTAGGTTTACAGCCAACAAAATTTGCAATTTACAAAACTGCTCAATGTTTACTTACGTTTCTTTTAGATTGAGGTTTATCTACACGCCTGTAATTCATAGAATTAATTAGAATAGTAAGCATTTATATAGGTATTGGTTCCTAGCATTTCTTAGCGGTGCTCCACAAAGTGCTTTTGTTTTCGAATGGTCTCCCATTGACGTAAGCCTACCTTGCTACTATACCCCAGAGATTCTCGGTAGGATTCACGTCAGGAGACTTCAGGGGTCCAACTCAAAGTAGCAAGGTTTTGGCCTTCGAGCCAATTGGTTGTTAGTTTTGCAGAGTGAACTGCATCGTTATCTTGCTGGAATACCGCATTATTCTGGTGATTATTGGCCAAGAATGAAAGATGACTTCTTTTTGAGACCTCCATATTCGAGGGATATTCAAAAAGTTCGTGGAAAAAGTGCATAACTGAAAATTATATGAAAAGATTTTGATATCAATGCGCGAGAACGTTCTTGTACCAACGCCTTATTACGTGTTCTCACATGAACCTTTAAATGAATGTTACAACGCAGCACCGCAATTGCGAGGCAACAAACGCTTAAGCAACATGACCTCTGCCAAAACCGAGGCGAGGACAAACGTCAAATTCATGGAAAAGCTAGGGGGGAAGAATAGCCAAATCATTGACTCTCTGAAACAAGCTTATAGTGACAATACCCCAAAGAAACCAGCAACTTACAAATGAATAAGTCGTTTCAGAAATGAAAGAAATGAGACTGAAGATGATACCCGCAGTGGCAGGCTTTCACTTCAGTTTCAGCGGGAAACGTTGATGCTGTACGCGACCTCATTGAAAAGGATAGGCTAATAACCACTGAATCAGTGGCATAAGACACAATCATCTCCGTGGTTCCTGCCCACACAATTCTAGTCGACAGTTTGGGGCTGAACAAGCTCTCCGCTTGATGGGTTCCTCGGTTGTTGCGCCCAGATTAGCAGAAAGCAAGGGCAGATCATTCCATGAAAATTTTGAACAAGTGGGATGGGAATTCTAAAACTTTTCGGCAGAGAATTGTGACGGGATAAAACATGGCTCATCCTGTACGATCCCGAGGACAAAGCTCAATCGAAGCAGTGGCTGCCCAGAGGCGGAAGCGGGCCTGTCAAGGCAAAATCAGAGCGTTCAAGAGGAAAGGTTATGGCCGCTGTCTTCTGAGATGCCGAGGGGATGTTGCTGTTTAATTTCCTCATGAACAAGAAAACAATTACAACTGATTATTATGAAGGCATTTTGACAATATTGTCCAAGAAAATCGCAGAAAAACGCCTTGAGAAGCTGCATCGGCGCGTTGTTTTCCACCACGACAATGCACCCACGCACGGCGCTCGGCCGACAAGAGCTGTGTGCTATGCGAATTTCGATGGGAAATCTTTCGACATCTCCCTTATGCCTCGACTTAGTCCCATCCGTCTTTTTCTATTTCCAAACCTGAGAAATTCATTGAAAGTTACCCAGTCTTCATCAGTTGAAGCTACAAAAAATGATGCTTTGACATTGTTCAAATCGAATGACTCAGTTTTACACGGATAGACTTAAAGGCTGGCATCACCGTTAGCAGAAGTGTATTGACCTAGATGTAGCATATGTTGAAAAATAACCATCATAACTTTGACCGTTTTCTCCAACTGTTCTTTTTCCACGAACTTTTTAAATCCCTCTCGTACAAGCGTTCTACCATCTCTCCATCCCCACCAAACCCACCTTATCTACGATGAAAAATGTTCCACAGATCAACAGAGAATGTCCTCCACAAGGCCGCTTGCTAAAGACTTGTTCCTCCTTTCTTAAATGGTGCTCGTAGAACTGAAAACCTTCCGGTCCATCCATATAAAACTTTTTTATCAGAAAAAATTGCCTTTGAACAATCTTCGCTATTCCACTGCGCTTTACCTCGCACTCACTCCTGCCATCTTTACTGGTGTCACTTCGTCACTGCTGTCTTTCTTCTCTTATACACACAGTTTTCTGATGAGTTTAAAATTGTTCATACTGTCCTGGGTGTTAGGGTTCGATCTAAGGATGTTTGGAGGTTTTCTGAAGCTTTTTTATGCAGAAGAAGCTTCACGTAGCAGCCTTCGACGGCTTGTTGAGGTTAGTTTTGGTAGACATCCGGTCGAATTCTTTGGACCCAAGCGATTCTGGATTTTGCAAACAGTTGCATATAACTTTTCTAGATCTAGTAATCTTCCTTGAAATTACCGAAAGGAACATCCTTCACCATGGAACGTTCTTATTTGACCTCTTCCTTTTCGGTCACCGCACTCCTTTCCAGTCTGATAATTTTATGAACGAATATTCAAATTTTAGACGTCTGAAGAGAGCAAGACAACTTAGTATAACACAAATGTATGTCTTGTTCTGATCTATTACTCCAGTGTCACAGGTGTTGCTTAAAGTACGCAACGGGAGTATGAAATTTTTGTAGGGTACGTGCTGTCTTTATTTCCATCAAACTGTACTCCAAATCTTGTTGTTTTAATTGCTCCTCGAAAGGCAAACACGAATAAAAATTTTGTCAATATACTGATTTCTAGTTTAATTAGCTTTTTCCGGTCAAAATCTCAACTTTGAATCGTAATTAATACATTCATGTGCTAATTTGTGAGGGGTTTTATGATTATTTTCACCTATGAATGCAGTGTCATTTGTAGAGCAGCGACTTTCAGAGCGTAGTTATTCCTGTTAAAAATGAAAACACGAGCGCACCTTTAGCAAGAAGAGCACCTTCCTTCGGTTTCACAGTTCGCTCGTGGAGAAACAATTAAGTGTTTGCCTGAAAACCGACACGCAAACTGCGGGTGATATAAGTACTCTGCACTGGGGAAATAAGACTATGTTCTATACTCCGCAAATTATTACATGTGATGTGGTGCAAAAAAACGCCATATTACTCGTAGCCAATTAATGTTCAAGAAAATGACGCCTTCAACTAGCTAAGTTTCACATAAAGCATTTGAGTTCAAGAACCGTCGCACGTAGTTATAGTTTCAAATAGTACGCAACTAATTACTTGAATGGAGGCTCATAAAACAAGCAATAAATGAAAATTGCAATATGGGAAAGAGGAAAAAAAGGAAATGATCTGGATAAAAGAGGGCTACTACTTATTGAATTTCTTGCGGTATGCTGAGTTCTCACGATGAATTATGACAATTCTGAAGGCAAGTATGCATTCTTTTGACAGAATTGCATACGTTTTACAATCGTTAGAACTGTATTTTGTCTGATCTATACGCTTATTTGTAATTCATGTTGCGTCAACATTGGCATAACATACTTGAACCAAGAACAATCTAATGATGCATGTACGGTAACCATGCAAACCACAGCAGATGTTGATTACGAAACTCGAGATGAGGATCAAAGAGTACGAGAGGAGTGAGTTGGTTCGATTTTTGCCCCTGGGATACCGCAACTTGCAGCTCTGTCATAAATCAAAGCAGCCCCATAAATCAAATGGACTCCCGTACCGGCGCGGCGCTGATTTACGGTTCTCAGCCAGATTCTCTGTGACGCATTAGTGTCACAGAATATAATTATTATCATCATAGAGAAATATATTGAACGCGAACAGTTCGGGCTGCACGGCGCGATATGCAGGGTGGCCATAACTGACCCTGTGAGCAGCTCCTTCATAAATTCGAAGGAGCAATTCCAGGTGAAAGATGTCGAAGTGAATCTTGCATTGCAATTCAGGGAGCGAAATTGAACTGACGTACGTTGACGTCAAGTGTGAAAATATACAATATTGATTTTGTTGAAAATAGAAAATAATTCAGCCAGTATATTTACAATACGCCCGCCGTTAGGTGGATATGGCAAAAATGGTCTTTCGGAGTATGATTTCAAATTTAGCTTCGAATTGAACAAAGTTTATATATTTGCCCTTAAATTTTTTCTACATTGTTAACGTAAAACTCTCAACAGCTTCCAAAACAGGAAAATGAGTCAGATTGGATCAAAGTTACTCGATGGAGCTAATTACAAGAAAATCGACGTTTTATTTCAGAGCGTCATTAGAGTGAATGTTGTATTGTTTAAGGAGAGAATATATTGATGGTTGATATGCTTCTGCAAAACTGGCTCAAATGGGCTGTGTTAAAAAGGGCTACCAACCTATAGCGCTACATTTTAACTTCCTTTTAAAACTGTAACTGAGAATAAGAAATAAAATGATTAAGAGACATTCGACGAGCGTTAATGGCAATAAATGTGTTATGAACCCTATCGTAACCGGACAGGAAGTCAAGCCATAAAGAATGAACGCCATGTTAGCAGTTTCAGCGGAGCCACGTTGCTTATTTAATTAATTTCAGAAATGCTTTCTCGTACATAACTTCTCTACGATAGAAATCGATGTTAAGAACCAAGAATCGCTGGCGCAAAAAGTAATTTTACATTTTGTTAAAAAAAGGCCATCAAATCATCGGAGCAAATCGGAAGGCAGGTTACATTAGAACAAAATCATAAACGCGGTGAGACCAGCGCAGTATCACAATGTTCGCCAGAGTTGGGGGCTGGAAACTTAGCTTTGATTACCAGGGTCCGTTACGTGAACAGCGCATCGGCAGGTCGGCGACGAATTATGGGGTCTACTTAATGCAGGCCAGCGTGAGCACAAGCCTTGATGAAGATGACTGAGGTGGAATAAGGGACGGGAGGGGGGAATTATTCCCTCACCTGTGTGTTTTGAGCGTGTGGAAAAATCCACAGCGTAAATTTTGGGAATTTGAATTGAGTTTAGTAGTATATTCTATGTACACAAAATAATTAATCGGGAGATAAAATACACAGTTCATGCATTGATAGAAAAATAAACATGCAAAAGAAGTAAATGAACACTGCTGTTATTCCAAGATAAATATTACTTCGAATTACTGCATTTGAACGTTAAAGTTGAGCCATGAGCGATGTCTGGAACCGACTGAGGCTTCCCCCCTGCGCGGTCGCGTCGCAGCTACAGCGAAACTCGGCCCGAGGAACCAGAGGCGTCCAGGACTGGAAGAGGCCAAACAAGCGCCGGCCAGTGTGAGAACGGGCGAGTTGCGGGACGATAATTGGCAGAACTGGCCAGTAACCTAACTCAAGGCAGACACTACTGGCGCAAGTTAGGTCACCGGCCCCCGGGTCCCGCGACTTGTGCGGTGCTCAAACTTCTTCCACGGCGGCGTGAGCTCAAGCTTCTTCTCTCAGGATCTGAGGTATTTTGGCTATTACTCCTCTTGCCATCACCCCTGCCCACATCAAGTATCTCATCTTTCTTTGCTAAAATTTACCATCATCAATGACGAGCTTTAATGTGTTTTTATTAGAGTGAGATACGGATGCGGTGATGTGTTATTTGTCGTCCGATGAAAAGAATTTATAAAATTATTGAGTAATTATGGTATAATAGACATAGTGTTTCATTTCAGTCAGCGCCGAAAGTGTATTTCGTTTTCAAAAGCATTTCTAAATTGGCTACATCATGCAACTTTATGTGGCACGATATACACTAAATAATTCACAACGCTGCTTTGAGTATGACATCATGTCATGACAAATTCATGAACAACGTCTGTTTTCAATGAAACTTCATTTCTCTTCTATAAATCGAAACGCATTGTTTTCCGCCCGAAAAATGAAGAAAGCACGTTTTCATCTTGAAAATCCGGAAGCTTCTCTGGTCCCGTACTGGTTTCGTATCAGAGATACGGCATTTTTCACCACATTCCATGTGTCAAGTGTGAGAGCGAGCGAGAAGTTCGTTTATTTCAACATGACGTCAATCGGAGTGCGAGCGCAGCTTAAAGCAACCAATGCACCGTACGCACGCAGCCCGAAGCCAGCAAATAACAGGGCTAAGCTCTCAGGTATCTACACGGTAGTGAAGTCTGGATGGGCTGTGAGCAGCAAACTGAGCAGCCATAATTCAGCTCCTGCATGGGTAACTGTGTTAATGCTGGTCGTAAACTTCACTTTCCATACGCTATTAAATCTGCATTGACTATAGCACACACAAATCAAGTTTTTGCAGAGAGCCTGGGCTCGAGATTTGAAAGCGTTAAGGTGTATCCAAATGTTCTAGCATTGGCAATCTTGTTGAATAAATCAGCTAGCAACTGGATAATTGCACGTTTAGCTTTAGCACCCGATACATCAGAGGCCTTATATCTCTCCAGCAATCTACTGTATGTCTGAACTCCGCTGTCGAACTGAAAACACGGTCTCTCTGAAAATAGGTTCGGACAAGACCGTGGGCGAAGGACTTCGTTCAAACCAAAACCATGAGAGGAAAGGCTGCTAGTCTCACCTTAGAAAAAATATTCAATCGATTTTGGCTCGAGAACAAAGTTGAAGACTCACACATATTTGCCAGAATTGGTGCGAAACATGCGATAGCAAAACGGTTTTTGGTACAACTCGAGAAGCAAGAAGAAGATCAAGATCAAGGTTGTATGAGACCTCGTAAGTGATGGTTGTAGATAATGGCAGGTTCTATTCTGGGCCCGCTACCTACAGAACGATAGGGCCCGGCAGCAAGTACATGGCAAAGAGTTTCGTGGCAAAACCCTCGTGCTTCATTCTTAATTTATTCCTATAATAATTGTTGTAAAACTATAGTGAGTAGCGCATAATGCTACACGCGTATTGAAATTTGTTTTCAAGACCGATTCGTGTTTCGATCTTGAGTGTGAACGAAATAAAGTACGTCTTCGGGGTAAATAGTGAAATAAACAATAAATATTCAAGTAGAAGTAGAACGTGAAGGCGAAATTTTAGTAAATATTAAGCGTAATGTTCTGTAAAGTTCATGCACGAATACAAAGCGCCGAGAAAGAAATTATTGCTTCGAGAAATTTTATCAAAGCCCACTAGTAAGTAAAGTCTTCGTTTCAACATTTATTATAGCCGAACAGCAGAAAGCAAAATGCGAATGCAATGACTCTTATTGGGCAACTGATTCGTTGACAATTTAGGAATAAGCTTATAAATATTTTGAAAGACTTTGAGAATGCTTTCAAAGTTTCTAGTTAGATCAAAAGAGGCAATCGCTCTTACTTCCTGTAACGGATTAAAAGTATTTGGTTGGAACACATTCCTCCCACTTAACCCTGGGCATTTGAAAGTTAACATTCTAGTCATAGAAATTGTTAGCTCCAGATGTTCTGCGTTCAAGTTAGAGAAGATGCTAAACGTATAGTTCGCTCCAATACTTATGCAGGCATTAGCAGGGCATATCGGTATATGGCCGCCGGTGTTCGTGAAGGCAGATATCCTCTGCTCTGCACGCAAGTCATTTACAACACTGAAAACCCCTAATCAATCGAAAAGAAATTATTCGTGAACCCTTTTGCGCCTTTGAAGAAGCGTCTTTCAGTTGCTAGAAATCCAACTTTGTTAAAATCGAGTTCCTTGATTTGCTCATCTCGGATTAACAAGTAATTTGATAAAGACGATTGTCTCGCCACTGGATGCCTTAATTCATGCATGATTTGCGTTTCACGAACACTGATTTAGTCTAAGCACAAAAGTGATGTCACTTTGTAATTTCTCCTGAACAAAGCTTTCAGAATATAGTATTTAAGATGATGTCTTCATCCACGCAAGGGGACATGTTACTAGATTGATGCCCGTGCTCTATCGTTGGCCATGCTGAAGCGTACGTTTCGTTCTTCAAATGAAGATGTTTGTGGTTATTGGAAGATATTAAGGTGCAATAACAGAACGCTGTACTCGCTGTGCGATAATGGCTTCAAGTCAGTTGTTCCCTCTATGGAGACATGAGCTTTTCTCATTCTACTCATTTGTTCAGTGAGAACGAGTGATGGGCACTGATTCATCTACCAAGACCACGTCTTCGGTCAGTACTGCGTGGTGATTCTGAAGTTCCCAGTAAACAGTTTTCACTGCACTTCGAAGAAAAATATCCTTTCTTTCGTCCGACGGCGTTGAAATTCTTGTGACACACGGACATAATTAGCGATTGTCAGAAGGATTTGTTAGGATTGTGATGTAGATATCATATATTTGTTTCGACTGTAGGGTGGCGATGAAAATATTACAAACAGTAGCATATTTACTGATAAGTAGGATTAAAAACACTCGTGAAACTGGTTAGTTTGGCGCTTGAAAACATAATATAAATATTTAATATTTTTGCCAGAATATCAGTAGCAGGAAGTAATATGGAAGAACAAATATTAGCATCAATTTTGAATACTGGCAATGAACTAAAGAATTCACCATTACGAATGATTTGTTCGGCACTGGTCAATTTAGAATCACTTCTTGAAATAATAAATGGAAACAATAAGCCATATAAAAAATCTTTACATCACATCTTCTTCAATATCTACACCAACGAAGGGACAACCTGTATTAACACCAGTATCGGTTCAAAAGCAGCATCAGCGACGCTAAATATCAAGAAAATACAGTATATCAGCTTAGCATTAGCGAAAATAGATTTTGTGCCACATTTATTAGGCCCTTTATTATCAACTACAGGAGATATTTATGAAGAACTTCTACCCTCTCAGTGGAGGCTAACTCAATACCATCTCTAGCCTCGTGTTCAACGGTATCATCAGTACTTCCAAGAGCCTAGCAAGGAAACAAATACCCCCCCTATAAACACCACCATCACCACCCCCATCAGCAACATCAAACTGATGTGTACTACCACTTTAGCTGCAGCAGCAGCAACTTTTACTATCTGCCTCCGCCAACCTAACTACCACTACTGCTAACACCAATACAAGCAAAACCACCACTATCGCCACACCACTACCACTACTACCACCAATACCGCAATCCCCACCACCACCATCCCACCACTACCACCACCACCACGAACATCAGCAGCAGCAACATCATAAGATAGTTCCGTCCTGTCGAGGATAAGAGCCTGAAGAAAAAGGTAGCCAGGCTCCATGCCCGATAATGCTGAGTTGTGCGCCGGGCGCCTCTGTGTAAGTCTTTTGAAAGTCCTCTGACTGCGCCATCGCTCTTTTGTATGCGCTTTGCCCAAGCTTTAATAAAGATACTGACTTAGGCAAATAAACTTCTTGTTTTCTGGCTTGATGCTTTCGCTGAATGAGAGAGTAAAAACTTAAGGGCTTAGACTGAGGCTAGCCTCAGACATGTGTATTTTACGATTATGCTGCTTGATAGTTTCGAAATTTTCTGGGACGAATCGGTAGTTGGGCGCACCAGCTATTATCATTCTGCAAATAATGACTCAATTTAAGTCCAATCAAACGCTGATTAGGCGAAGTAAACATAAGGGTGCATCACCAAGGCAATCAGTGAGTGTATATATCGATGCAAACGCCGATCATCAGAACTGTTGCTATCATTAAACTTGTTAAAGCGAGTCCGCTGTATTGAGGCACGCTCAGGGCATTTAAAGAACGCCCGGCACTAAGAAGATGAGGAATGAAGATGCCGGGAATAGCAGGGGCTGCCCTCCAGCAGGAGGTCAACAGATGACAGGTCGGTCACCTTCAAGAAAAAGTTAGAAATGAAGCAGACGACAAGCGTTATCTTCAACTCACTCTAGGTTAACACAACGAGCGATTCTGCTGAGAATAGCTCCAGGTAGAATCACTGCAACCCTGTGATAATTCTAACTAGGAATCGCCAGATCACTTTAGGTAAATTGAAAAAAACGTTACTGACGATCTTTATTGACAGTTTTAGCATTCCTATCATTCTAGCGTACCTTCCGTCGGTGGAATGCCAGTTTTGAAATTTCAATTTGTGAGTTCATTACAATACCATAAATTGGTGTTGACTCATAAAGACGTAATAAGGATTAGCGTCCGAGGCTATGCTTAAAGGACTGCAGTCAAAATTGTATAGTAAACCTAAATTATGCACGAGATATTTAAAGGATGCTTTACTTACATACACAGCCGCCAAAATATTTCAGAAGAAAGAAACAATTGTTTGCAAACAATCAAAGCTGAGAACAAAAGAAAAATTCATAGGATTGTGGGAGCTTCCACTCAAAACATTAATGCACGAGTTACCATGCAATCTGAGTCACAACGTTTCTAGGTCTTTACTTCCACTGCGCTGAGCTATCAGTTTTTTTTGTGTTACATGATCCATCATTCTAATTCACTTGTCATGTTATCTGGGTTAATATCTTCAAAACCCTGGAAACCGCGGGTACCGTGGCACAGGTTCACCTACATCAAAAAACAGCATATTTACTGTGGCAGAACTTAACTAACACAGAAAAACACTATTCTCAGAGAACTTCATCCTCACCAGTTGAAGTTTAACTACTTATGGTTAGGCCGTCACAACGAGGTCTGAGCTCTCTGCTGCCGTACAGTGTGTATGTACATTTCTCGAATTGAATAGTTGGGTTTTGAGACTGATCGTAGAGATCGTGACTGCCGTCAACGAAGAAAACGCTGTAGCTTTGGCGTGCGACAGCCTGGGGCAGGGATATAGGGGCCCAGACAAGGATGACTGGCCTGCCCTTGGAAGCTCAAAGGAGTTACAAGCACAACTATCGCTTCCTGACGATTAAACTTTAATAGTGCCTTGAAAGTCAGTTTCTCTCTTCTTTCACGTTAGCGTTGTTGAGTCGTGACTTTGAAAGCTCAGTTCCAATTCAACTTCAAGGCTGCATTTCCGTAACCATCACAATTTGTAGAGCATTTTATCATAAACCAAACTATGACCGTCGGTGCATTTCAATTTTGAGACTGGGGAGAGTAGAAAGAATTCTGCAATAGTTACCGAGGAAGAAACTCGCGCCTGAAATGCCTCCTGCAGGAAGGACGCGGCCTAATAGCCTGCAACAACTTGGTGATGGACGATGACACAGAGATGAAACTAATTTGCATACTTACGATTGCAGCGCACACCGCAGTTCAGTTAAAGTGCAGTAAGCGACCACTCCTCTGCCATCTTGCTTTCTGCGCTGCCGGTGTCCTTTTCCATTGTCGGTACAGAGTGCATATTTTACCGATGGTTTGGTTCTAATCAATTTGGACGTCATTCAGAGTCCTCAGAAAATTGGTGTGGGTTAATTCGGAGTAAAATGTGTAAATTCAAGGGCTTGCAAGGGTTTGAATGACAGACTGGACTATAAAAATTGCTTTCTGTTAAGGACGAACTCAGTCACGAAACTGAAAGCTTTGAGGTAACTGCTATTGCTTGCGACTTAAATTCTGTAAATTAAGCTTCCTGCTCACCAAATTCCGGGGCAAAATACTACACAACACACTGCTGCTCGGACCATACTCTTGACTAAATCAAAACAGCAATTCAAAAGGCAAAATTAAATAGCTCTGAGGCGACACAGCTTAGGAGAACGTGAATTTAGCACAAATTTAGGGACAAAATTTCCGCCGCTAGCGCATCCATACTGACCATCAGTTCATCTCATCTTTTCCGCAATGGCTATTCCATTGTAGCTTTTCTGCATTGCTTAAGAAACCTTCGCTTACCAACACACATGTTACCCTGCTGCATCACACACCGATCATTGCATGCTCAAAATGACTAGTGCATCGTGTATTTTGCGAAGCCCCATGATTCGTTATCACCCCATAATCGAACAGGTACGTGAATATACCTTTACGAGAGTTCGAGCCACAATCCATGCAATAACGAGAGCCAGAAGATACCTACACGACCAAGTAATTTCACAGCGCGTTTCGAACAGAGCAGTTGCCCTGACGACCTCAGAAAGTATTTGGATTACGAGAAGGTATTTGGACACAGTTTCAGAGACGTGCAGAGGAAAAAACAACAAGTTTTCGTAAATCGTCTTTTCGAAGCCAGCAAAATCTGGGCATAGGAAACGAGCTGAACTTTAGAAATCAGGAAATTGCTCCACTCACTTCTTCAGACTCCGCTTGCATCGCGAGGAGTTCATTCTGCAGCATGCATACCTCCTCGTCGCGTTGAGGGTATCAATTTCGTGAAATTTTAGATCTGCACCCGTGTTCCCTTGAACACCAGCTCGCCGAGTACTTCATGGGTCACTGAGAGTCGCACTCCAAGTGGCGACCATGCTAGGCTCAATATGTTCCATACGCTTCATAAATGTGAGGTTATGTGTCATCAAATGAACTTGTGAAAATAGTTAACGAGGCAGCCAAATAACATAATTAACTCGGTAGCTAAACCAATTCAAGTTCTGTTTGAATCAGTGGCTGGATTTCGAGTCGTTCAGTCGTTTGAATCAGTCGCTTTTTTTTAGGCACCACTAAGAACTATCTCCGGCACTACATTCCGACCGAGGGAGATTCTCAAGCCTCTGGTTTGGTTAGCAGGAATGTCCCATGCGCTTCGATATCGCGCGTGACGCGAGCCGAGGCGTAGCTGGATGCTTTATGCAAATGGTAGAGCGTGGTAAACAAGACAAATACTCGCCACAGACGCGGGACACAGCACCAACTCACCTCGAGTGACAACGATTGCGTCGCGGCGTCGTCAGTTCTGAGAGACGGACGCCCTTCACTCGAGAGCCACGACAGATGCCAATCAACGTTCGAGATATTATGAGCTCAGCGAGCGATGTTCGCTGATCAGAGAAGCGCTTTGCACGTTAGTGAGCAAGTTCCTCTTACAGAGTCGATGGAAGCAGAGGTGGAGTAACCAATCCGCCAAAGAACAGAATGTTCACGAGAAAGTATAGATGCATTGCTGTAGGAAATGAGAAGTGAAAATATTCTGTTATTTTCAAATAAAAAAAGTATGGTCTGAAAATCTTTTCAGTTTTATTTAATACAATTCCTAAGACGTGACCTAAGTAGACGTGACGGTAAATACGCGAGCTTAGCAGACATCTGCTACCACGGTGTGCTTCCAACGCTAACATATATTTCAAGACACAAAGTGCTTAGCAGAATAATAGCCGCATTTGATGAAAATAATATCACACTAAATGAAGGTGACTGTAACGGAACAAGCAGAGTTTATGCTGCCTGCAAGACGGTTAACTTCATTTTTTGGAATCCCTTGACCCGCTTTCCTGAAGCAGGCGCTTGGCATAAAGCTGCGAGCGGAAGTCACCTGGTCTTGAATTAAGGACCATTCGAGGTTTTAACGGAAACAATTAACTGCGTAGCTATGGTGCCTCCGGAGGCTTGTTCCACACCGCCAGCCCGGCCGCCAGCGCCGCGCCGGCCCAAATCAACTCTACACTTCGTAAGCACGCGCACGCAGGCCCTCGTTGCATGCATGAATCTCGCGCTCACACAAGTGGCGCCTGTGTGGCGGGTGTGTGCGACCACTTTGTGCAGTAATGTCTTCTGATGGCCGCATGAAGTAGGCAAATACTGCGACAGGACTGTACCGTCTCTGTACGAGAATTTTGAAACATTTCATACGTTAGAAAAGTAAACACAAATGAAGGAAAAAATTGTGTCCATTTTTTTATGTCTCGTTGATGTTTAATACAAAATTATACAAGGTATGGGTTATAGCCTGGTCAAAATTTTGATGAATGCATGATGTATAAGGCCAAATATTTGCTTTTTGTCATTGTTTTTGCAGAATAGATTTCCTTTCAATGCCCAAACTGAATTTTGGCATGTCTGTAGAAAAAACCCGTAATCATTGGAACAGGCGTACCACTGTACGCATCCAATTAAAAAGTTATGAAGGGAACTTTTTCGAATATTGCGAGGAGAGCGCCATTTTAAGCATTTCAATCGCAGCACCTGCAGCAGAGGTAGGAACGAGCAACATTAGCAAGCGAGGGAAAACGGCCAGCCTAGGGCACGTATTTATATATTCATGATTTCGAGTGCAAATGTATGAACTCTGCTCCCGGCATCATGACGAAGGTGGTAGCGATCTCTATGTTGAAATTCAAGTTGAAGAACAAATTGCGAGAGTATTTTTTGGTAAGCTGGAATAATCAACGTCTGTATCAGCACATTGGCATGATGTTATGAGAACGTTGAAATTAATATCGATGAGGGTAAATTCGATTTCGATTATGCGAGATAGCACTGAACACAGGTGGCCTCGAAGGGGTCAAAATAACAGCTCTAAATTGCCCACATAAGGCTTGATGGCCACATCCCCACCCAGGCGTGGGGGACAGGACCACATCCCTACCCAGGCGCGGGGGACAGGACCGCTTTCCTACTCAGAATGTGCCGAGAAAGGCGACACACCAGAGTGGCCAGGGCCAAAAGGCCCAGCCCACGCTGAAGGATTTGAAGGGACACCAGCGCAAGGCCCAGCCCACGCTGAAGGATTTGAAGGGACACCAGCCCAGTGGAGGGCGAGAGGGAAGCATGCAGCGCCCCCTCGCAGCGCCTAATATCAGAGAGAGGCAGGAGACGTGACTCGACCTACAATGGCACTGAGCGCAGACTTCACTGAATCATCCAGCGTCTTCCTTGAGGTTGAACGATGTTCTCATTACTGCAGCCTTGCCACAAAGCTTTTGCTTCAGTAATTGATAACTTTTTCCTTCTCTGCTTGATGTCATTTTGGGTGCTTTGGCTTCTCCAAAGCAGAGTTTAACCTGCTTGAGGACATTTTGAAGTAATATTAGCTTGACTGATTTCATATACTGTTGGCTGTGGTTGTTAATAAACTTCACGTGTGCCGTAGCTAAAAACCTCTCCAACTCTGCTCTTCTTCATGTAGGCGTCAGTATCATTTGGTTCAGTGCATCTTCATTTTTAAATTGAATTCAACTTCGCAGTTTAATTCGCTCAATTGCAAAGCGAGCCTTCATTAATAAAAGTGAATATGCGACTCATTTATCAGATTCTGCGAAAGAATATCATGCACTAACTTAAGAAATATTTCGTGCTATAAAATTACATCTACAATAAATATCAGAATGGCTACTATCAAGAAGAAAGTTATCGAGACAGTGCATCCAATACCAGTCGAATATACAAAAACAGCCGCCCAGTAAGAAGACAGCCGCCCAGTAAAGAGACAGCTGTCCAGTAAGAAGACAGCCGCCCAGTAACGGGACAGCCGCCCAGTAACGGGACAGCCGCCCAGTAATGGGACAGCCGCCCAGTAACGGGACAGCTGTCCAGTAAGAAGACAGCTGCCCAGTAATAAGGAGACAGACAAGTAGACAGACCGGCAAGCACAAACACACAGACAGGCAAACAAGCAGACAGCTAGAGTGCAAGACACAGGCCACCAGACAGACGGGATTTGGGCCCGTCACGCAGCATCCCGCCCGTCAGCGCCCATCTGGTGGGACCTCGGGTCACCCTTTCTGTTCGGTGCACTCAATATGCGAGGCTCAACCCTCTAAATTTTATTGCTACCTAATCACAGCCGAATTCGATTTGTTCGACTAAGTTTTGTAACGCTCTGAACACTGGCAGAGCCGTCGCCAAGTTGTCCAAGGGCTTGTGCCGACAACGTGAAGTACCGAAATAGTAACAGATTACTCATCGATGGATAAAGCTAAAAAACTGATGTAAAGTGTTTCTCATCTATTTGCTATTAAATTGTTGGAGTGCAACCGGAAATAATTTCAAAAGAAGAATACAAATTTTAGAAACGATTTATGCAGGAAAAATTGTTTAGTTTTCGATTACGAACATCGTAAGCCAAGATGGAATAATTGTGGCCATACACTATAAACAATCCAGATCACCAACAGCTACAGAATTGGAGGCGCAGCAATGCATCCTGTATTGTGGGAAACACCTTTAGAACAGTTCCTTGATTTATCGCACAACTACTATTTCTCTGATGCAAATGTGCCTGTGATAGATCATGCAGTCTGACGACACCGGACTTTTATAAAAACCAAAGAGAGCGCCGTTTGGCTCACAGCAGTTACCGCATCCTACTCCATTCAAATATAATTTTAAAATTTGGAGGGAGTGCCTCATGCTCGCAGAGTGAAGTCAGAATGCGTAACGAACACAATCGGTGCACCATTCCGTAGGCCTCCATGCCCCGCGTCGCCAGGCAGATGTCGGGCTGGCGCTGCGACGGAATGACGGTCACGCAGGTTTGGGGCCCGCGGTGCGCACTGACGAACTCGAACGAGCAAATTTTGTGTCAAGTGAACCGTCAAAGATTTGCTCTCGAACCGTTGCTGGATTTTTTTAATAAGATTACGCAGGAGACCCCTCAGGGAGGGGCTCAGGGATAGGTAGGTAATTCTATGTATGTTCATCAAATTCATTATGATGGGTAATGTGCTCTGTCGAGTCATGGTTAAATTGATTAATGCTCATCAAGTTCTTTTAACTCATATCTTAAATAACGACCGCTTGCAATGTTTTTGTAATGTTTGAAGTTCTTGCGAATTTACAGCAAAAATCATGTATATCAATCATATTCATATATTTATGGCTAAAATATTAAGGAGTAAAGATCATACTGCATTGCTAATTTTCTAGAAAAAATTACGAGACATACTGCAGTGGCATTTGTGTACAGTGGTACCTAAAATGATAAAAAGTGTCTGTTATACGCTTTTTTAATATTCTCAGAAATATTAGAAATAAACAGAAGTAAAATCATATTTAGAAGGACTCGCAAAGCTCTTTCTTGTAAAATCATCCACATTTTAAAACTCATGTAGTGTAAGCGCATTAAATAAGCCAATTAAATACAAATATTCCTTTGATGCAATAATAAACTCTACGGTTCTCGCATGCATTTCTTTAAATCACGCATATATTTAACCGCACCCTGAATGCAGGAAACAGAGCAAAACTGTACGGCAATTGCTGACATACCATATGTTCTTAACTGTTATTTATTATTTTGAAAAATGGAATCGCTGAACGTATAAACCTTTTTTATTCAAAACACCAATACTTACCACTAACTGGGTACACTAACACTCACCAATAGTAATCATATCGAGAGCAAAACGCTTGCTTTCAGATTGCATAAGTTGTTAGAGAGCATCTTGAGATTGTCTCGAAACATTTCGTTCAAATCCTGCGTGACAAAACTTATGTCTTAAACTCTCAAGATGCTGTCAGGTGTCTGCATCGAGTATCCGCGAGGTCACCAAGCTTTTGACTTTTCCTCCTTCATGGATAGCGAACAAAATATAAATTATGGTTGCTTTGAAAATGGGTGTTTCATAATTATAGGCTTCCTGGTCATGGAGTTTTCGGTTGATAAATTCGAAACCTTCTTTGTTGATGTGCGTTCAAAATTCTTTAGGTCACCACCAATTTCGGAGCTACTAAATTATATGAAGTGCTTTAAATCTACAACTTGACTCTCGTAAAAAAAAATGTCTCCACGGTAGATTGATTGGCCAAGAGTGATTACAAATTGCCACAGACATTCCTTTCGAATGGAATAATTTTCCATTGCCTTTATATTTTTCCAAAGCTTTAATACACAATTTCGACTCCATATGCTTTTCTTATTTCAAACCCCATATCTGTCCCCAGCTAACTGAGGTGAAGAAGCAAGCATTCAAAATTGCTAAGAGAATTCAAAGGTCGATTCGACATGTATGTGATGCAAACGAGGTACGTCTGGCCGAAGTCTTGGGAGTTAGTTAAAAAAAATACTCATTTATGAGAGACATAAATTATTTCTTATTATTTAATAATTCAGAGTTCATAAATGAATACTTTTTCGCTGCTCAGCCCAAAATTCCTTCGGAAAAAAGAGGCCCTAAAAGTCGGACGCGCAGCAGCTGGGAGCTGTCACAGCAGCGGTCAATAAGGCTGGCACTGTTATGCTAACTTCAATCAAATTGGCCCTAAACTTGTTAGGACTTTCTGGAGGGTCAGCAACTTTACATGAGCAAGTGCGTCAGGACTGTCAGTCTTTTATGGAGGCAGAGCAAAACAAATCCTGCGCTGTAAATGTTTTTCGAGGATGCAAGAATTTATGAGCATTTTTCCTCACCATTTTTTTACGACGTAAAATATTTTTTTTTGAGAACTGTAAACGTACCGGAAAACATATACTACAAATGCAACTTTTATCGATGCACTTTAGGCATCCTACTTTGGCCAAAATACTGCAAACAAGGAAGTGATATTTTGTCCTCGTATTTCCATTCGTGCCACATGAAACATTGTTTCTTCTGAAATTTGACCAAATCCGAACTTGAGTGATGAGAGTATAGAAATTCCTACTACATTATTAGTGCCTGATGAGCATGGTGTCGTGAACATAATCTTACGTTTCTACTGGAAAATAATATGAACTGAATGTACTTTATTTCAATTTCAATTTCAAATGGGAAGTAAATTTAGTGAATTCGTTATGGGATCAAATAACGAAGTTGCACATGGTTCCGTGTGTTATGGTTCAAGTTCTGTTATGCATTACACAGATGCTCATTAAATCCTCCACCAGCTACGTTTTCATGCGGTAGAATTTTCATGCACGGGCTGTTGATGACTGTAGAGATACAGCAATTATATAATGATCTCATTCGTTTTCTTGAAACACTGTACCTATTTATTGGCAGAGCAGAGCACAGCCCAGAAGTCTCCTATAGACTCTATTTCTATCAATATTGTGCCAAACTCACGGTCATTTCTGTCGCTCCTAAAGCAATCGGGGCTGACGTCTTTTTTAATCACTGAAATATCGATGTAATATACGGCGCCATATTGCATGGATTCATGCCCACTAAATTTGTCCTGTGCGACCCATTTACTCGTAAAAATAGCACAGGAGAACTTGGACTCAAACAACTTCCAAAAAAGCTTCGATCAAAGGCGTTGGGACATAATACATCGCCTTAGGAGCCTCCAAGAGACGGATCTCTTTACACTAGGCATATTTATTAGCACAAGCCGCTCGCTCCATGATCGTCTTCTAACCTGTTAATCGCAGTCATTATATTGCTCTTGGTACTCTGTTTAATAGAGACGAAGTCATGTAAGCTTCAGTACTGAAATCGTTGAAATTTCGCTGAGCAAATACAAGGCAGAAATTTGTAGAATAGTCAAGTTGAATATAATTTGGAAGTAACTGTTAAGTTCGTGAAAAAGTATGTTTCATTGTGAGCAAGCACAGCTGATGCTGAAAATAACTCTTCTCTCCAATTAGTTATGAAATCACATCGTGCAACAATATTTATTGCCACACGAATTGTACAACGGTAGATTACCCGAGTCTTGATGTTCTCAAAAAATACTTTAATTTAAAGTTTTTATTTGCGCCGTAGTCTGTGAGTACAGAGAAACTAGTAAGGATTAACGGAAGGTTGGAAGCAAAACGTTGAGCAATTCTTAATGTAGCCCGCTATGTTTGATGCTGGAAATCTTTTAGAATTCTAAGAAGATATTACACTGATGAAGAGGATACCTCAGGTATTAATTTCACAAAAACATAGAATTACTACATTTCTTATACAAATTTCGATATGTTCATTCAGTCAGACTCGATTCATGTTTAATATATCGAAGAAATTCTACCTTAAGTAGCCTTTTACCTCGAAGCGACATTCGATGTTATGAAACGAGCGCGAAATGAATGCAGTATGAACGATACTGAAGTAAACTTCAGCTAAATTCGAAAGATATTACATTCAGCATTCTGAGAAACTATTCTTAAACTTTGCAACGCACTAAAGTATGCAATGGCGAATTAGCAATAGCAATGCCGTACTTTTAAAAAACCTCTAAAGCATGGCCTGGAGAAATTCAGGAGAGAAAACTGAACTGAGTTTCAAAAGCTCGGTCGCTAATTGAGTTGTCATCCAAGTCCTGATGCTGCAGCCAGGAACCCACACTCCGAGAGGCAAAAGCCCTTAAGAACCCGGACATTCAATGAGAAGGGAATAAATAAGAAGAAGCTTGTGGGTTGTGTGAAGATAGCGATTTATCTGTAAAGGCGACAATGTAGGAAAACTCTCAGTTTAAGTCTTGATTTAATAATAGGCAGTTATTTAGACTACACCTAGGCGTTTGAGCCTAGTCTGCCGCTACCTAATTTGCATTCAGAAAGCACAGGTTGATTTTTCCATATTTCAGTTGTAGCAGAGGCAGCATCTCCGGCTTGGATGTGCCCTGAAAGGGCCGCGCTGGCGGTGTTGTCAACAAACAAAATACCAATTGCTGGTTCCAGAGATCGCACCTGCATTTGGAGTCTCGCTTCCATCCTCTACTTGGAATTATTTCAAGAGTGAAGTGATCTCGTGAATTGTATGGTAATAATTTACAGATGTTGGTACTGGAGGCTTGGACTAACTTGGATAGCGAACATTTTTCTTCGAATTGATGGACCAGATTACAGGTGAGAGCCAACCAGATTAAAACAGATAATTTTTCAAAATATGCGACTCACGGGTTGATACAGATCGATGACCTTTCTGTTCATACATAAAACGGAGTTCCAAAGAAGATGCTCTTCAGTTTTGAAGTGAAAAAGTTGAACTGGAATAAGAGATCTCTAGCCCATGGTTGAATGATCTTTCTTTAAAGCCTGAACATATGCATAGAGTGAATGTCAATCTTGGCTGATGTTCCACGGTTCAAGCCACAAGAAAGGATAAAACCCAAGAGAGAACGCACAAAAAGCGCATGTTTTCAAATTGAGAACATATAGAATTTATTCATCATCGCCATGAACATATAGTCAAGCATATTGAGCCCTACATACTTCATAAATCACTAGAATGAAGTGATAGTACTCAACGGGACTTGAATAGTGTATAAGGTTGATCACATTTTGATTACAGTTATGCACTTCACCTACTTTTCAGACCCTCAGAGTTGTGAATCTTGTGTAACTTCTTCAGTCTGTTACTCAGTAATCTACAGCAGCCGTCTTCCTTTCATCATCAGAGTCAATTTCTCCTCCGAGGCCTTTCATTGGGCTCGTATCTAGCCTATATTTCTCAGGCTTCTGATTCTTTTGAGGAAATAAGGGCGTGCATGTTGAACTCGGCTCAAAAGCAACGCATGAGTACAGTCCCGAACTCTAGCAGATAAACTCGCAACTGACGGACAGCCATCGTACCCTCCACGGCTGGTTATTCGAAGCGGAAGTCGATTTACTACCCAGGATACATTGAAAGTAATTTTAGGACGCCCTGTTCCAGACCACGTTGGTGTGCTGCTTTTTCAGACATATCGTGTTTACAGTCTCTTTTTCCCATGGGAAGCACTCTGACCTGTGGATCGCTCCCGATCTCCTGACTAGGAGGCAAGCACCCTATCATTTGCACTACGGAGCCCCTGCACAAGGCAACGAAGGTTCGAAAGATGCATTCAAGTTGCTTGCTCTGAGACTATCCGGTTTTGCTTCTTAGAATGAAATAATTTTCAGTTCATAAACAGTCAAAATAATAGATATACAAGACCCATTCGAGATATATAACTAGCAAGTGATATTCTGGAAACTAACGTTAAGTTATTTATTATTTGTAGAAAATTTTGCTGCATCATGAATATTTTTCTGAGACCCAAATTGAAAACTTGTTGTCAGGGCAGCGGAGCATTCCTTCATAAATGACCAATATAAAATTGATGCGTACTCTTGGAATGACCAAAACGACAGCATGCATAACTCCTCAGTGCAGAAACGAGCAGCATGTGGTGTGGGGACGGCAGGAGGGAAGTCAGGGAAGCCTCATCAGAAGTTACAGCAGAGCACCACGTCATTTTTTTGAAGCACGACAGTCTTGTTATTGAGCTGGACATACTATTCATAGTGAATGGTACTTTGTTACCGAGTATGACTTTTGTCTTGTTCCTGGATTAAAACCCTACTTTCACATATCTTTGCAACTAAACACAATGAAAAAGATTGTTAATGCTAGAACTTTGCTTATGGGGTTCGATTAATGAATTTTAAAATCTAGTGTTCGACAATATAATAACACTGGTATAGATGTAGAATCCAGGTATAATACAAACACAAATGTTTCATTGGTATGTTGTTAGTTTTGGATGTTGTGCCAGAAACGGAGTTAGGAAATAATACTTTCTGGGAACGAAATCATCTTATATGGTGTCATGGAACACAAAGTAACCCTGCTGTCACTTTATAAAGATACGCAAATATTCATATTAAAATCAGTTTTGGGTCTTTCTGTAAAGTAATCTCACGTTAGTGTTACTTCGTTAGTGTCTACGTAAAGATTCTTCGCAGTGGAATGGTCAGCAAAATGATTAGGAATATCATCCTCTAAGTTCCACAACCCCTGAGTGAGTAAAGTCAATAATCAGTCAGCGGTGAAGTACACAGTCAGTTCATAAAAAGATACTTTGAACAAGGCAGGCAATGCTTCGAGGACGTCATCAACGGATAATCCAATGAGCGTAAATCAATGTTCGGGTAGTTTGATGTGAATTATGGCGGTTAGTAGCCCATTAGTTAGACGATCAGCGGTGTAACCTGTGCGTTAAGCGAGCAATACACGGGCCATTTTCTGCTCGTGAATGCCTACGTAAGCTCTGGTTAATACGATCGTTCTTCATTGGACCCCCTTTGGCATGATGCTCGTACGTCACTCGCCTTGCTGACAAGGCTCTGAATCACCCGCCTATACGGCGGACTCCACGCCACAGTCAGGTAGACTTAGAGTTTTCCTTTTCTAAGTAGAGTTTTTTATGGGAGTCGGACTACTGGTCAGTTAATGGAAGCAGAATGGACTCGATAACACGTGAAGTATGCGGTGACTTACGAAGAGTTACACAGCACTCGCTTGCAGCAATGTTTCCATCGACTGGACCGCGAGCGCATCTCTAAAATGGGAATATTTAGTGAAATAGATGAATGAAGCGTAAGAATAGCTTCATCTGGAAGATGCGTTATATTATAAATAGAATGACTGTGAAAATAGAAACGCAAAACGAGGATGAAATAAATGAAGTTATAACAACTACCTAACTAATTTTACTTGGTATACAGCTGGAGTGTGTTTTCGATTTTCTTCAGTAAAAATAATCATTGATATTGTCAAGAAAGTGTGTAATTGAGAAGTAAATGATGTTCGTCTTTTAATCTTCATAACGTACATTATGGATGATCCTAGTGATGGATTGGCCGGCGTTACAGGATTATGAGCTGCTGAGTGACGTGCCACAGCTCGAAAAGGAATATCGATGTTTGTGAAATAGTTAAGCAGCTACTATATTGCACCGTGAAAGGCGATAAAGATCTCTATAATTTAAAAGGATTAAATATTGAGCTATTAATCGAAATTTTACAACCGACTAGCAGGAAGAGAATTTCAAGACGTGCTTGTACATGGGCCATAACATAATCTCAAATGACACTAATTTCGAGCATTTTTTTCTGAATGCTTCCAAATTTTCAGCAGCACAGA